>CAUYON010031054.1:0-38143 GCA_963573935.1 Arctocebus calabarensis
AACCTCCAATTCCTGGGCTCAAGCGAGTCTCCTGCCTCTGCCTCCCAAGTAGCTGGGACCACAGGCGCCCGCCACAACGCCCGGCCATTTTTTGGTTGCAGCCGTCATTGTTGTTTGGCGGGCCCAGGCTGGATTCGAACCCGCCAGCTCAGGTGTACATGGCTGGTGCCTTAGCCTGTGGAGCCACAGGCACCGAGCCTATCTTTCTGATTTTTAAACTTCTAGCTAAGAAGGCAGTGAGGGAGGGACCAGTATCAAAAGTCTGAGACAGCAGTCTTAGAGCAAGTCCTTAACTTCAACAGCAGTCCCTAACCTAAGAACAGGAAGGGATATACCTGCATTTTAAAAGGTAGAATTGCCAGGATTTAATAATTGATAATCTCTGAATGTTGGAAAAGCAAAGGAGGAAAATTCTAGGGTGATTCACTGATTCTGATATGTAGGTCTTACATGGTACCAGTTATCTAGCCTCTGCAAAGTAAAATCAGAGGTATGCCCTGCTTACCTAAATATGCCTTTAAAAGAATTTTGGTCTTGCAAATATTGCATTTGAAAACGTGAAGAAAGACTTTATGCCTGTGGGCTGTGCTGGTGGCACTTTTTAGCTCTCTTGGCTGGTGCTCTGGGTGGGTTCTCAACCCTTTTCTTGCCACTGATCACTCTGGCATCTGTGTGAAGCTCATGGACACCCTTCTCAGAAGAACATTACGAATGCACAAATAAAACACATAGGGTTAAACAAAAAAAAAAACAGTTATATTGAAATAAACATAGGTTGGGGACTGAGGGGGTTTAAGATTACAATTATGCACCTCAAAGAAAGGAGGGGCAGGAAACGGAAAGTGTCGTGCTAAGAAAATGCTATTTTCTGATCTGTGGACAAATACAATGAGGCAAGTTAAATCCAGGCCAAAAGGCATTTTGTTTGGTTCTGTGTTTTCTCTTAGTTGCCAAGTTAGAGAAAGCCTTTTGTAGCACAAAATTTAAACTTGCCATGAAGTGGTATCCAGAAAGCAACTGGTTTAAATTTAAGCAACCACTTTATGTTGAGGAGGAAGCTGGCTAGTAGAAACAGATTTCTCAACTACTCCAAAGCTGGGGACAGATGAAAAGGAAAGCCCATCTCTAATTCTCTAGTATTTCTCCATAGCAGTAGAAACAGCCATTCTCAGATTTCCTATATCTTTATTGGGAAATAGAGATTCTCCAGGTAAAGAACTTATACAGATAATGGGAGTGATAGGGGTGAAGCTGTTATCCTCAGTCTGAGGCCAAATTTAGCTTAAATGAACTTTAAGAGAAGAAAACCTCTGTAAAGCTATGTAAGCATGTACAGAAAGGTGAGATTAAGATAATTGGACTTAGATAATTTCACAGATCAATACTTTATGTAATTTACAGCAGCATAATGAAAAATATTTACTTGGGTGATAGCTTATTACATTTAGTGGTTAAAAAAATAAATGTACTCATTCTTTTGAAACTTGGGAATTAGTTGCAATCCAGTCTCTAGACTCAGAGCGTCTTGATGATCAGCTCCCCCCAAAGCAATGTTCACCTACCTATTTTTGGAAATAATATAGAAAAAGTCCACTCTTAAAGTGCTGAATCATAAATAGAAACATTAAAGTGTGATTGACATGCCAAAGATGAAAATAAATGAACCCACATGAAACTCAAAATATTCTCAGTATATAAAAATCTGTAGGCAAAGAAAAACACATTTTTTTCTTCTTTTTAAACTCAGAATAAAATCAGTATTATTTGATTATTTCACTTTGGGCTTATATGAACCTTTCCTGTTAATCTAATGTTTCCTTTCCTCTAGGGTTCAGAATGTCACCCATAGGAAGTACATATGTTCCAGGCGTGAGCTACATTTCACATCCCAGGTTTACCACACCATGGTTGTGTGACCTCTGACAGGTACTTAACCTCTCCTAGATTTACCTATAAATGGGTTGGGGGCACATACCACCTGTCTCACAGGTGTGTAGTAAGAATGTAGCTCAAAGTAACTTCATGATACCTGGAACTGAATAACTCATTCACTGCACAATAAATACATAACTTTATTTTTACACAGCTGTGAATGTTCAGTGCCACCTTTAACAAGCACACAGCTAATGGTCAAAATCCCTCCCCAGTACTCACCACGGTAGGGCTGGTCACAGAGGCTTTCCTCCGAGCGTCCTTTCTTCCAGACATCAGATGCATCTGTAGTTGCTATGGCATGACCGCTCTGCAGAGCCAGCCTGTACTGGGCAGCACCATACACTGAGTGGCGGTCACACTTCCACCACAGCATGACACTGGAGTCACAGCTAAACAATCCCAAGGAATCCTCAGGTTTAGTAGTATCTAGGCCAAGGCACTTCCGGGATTGCAAATGAAAAAGTCGATGCTGGGACACCCACTTCCATAACATGTCCTCAGTTTCAGCACAGTCCACTGCTACTATCCACTTGGACAGGGGTTTGATGCATTTGCTTGTGTTTGCATTGACGATGGTGAATGGATCATTGCCTGAGAGTCAAGACAGACAGTGAGGGAAGACAGCTTAGGATTCTGAGTTTTGTGGTCAGTGTGCCTTGCTCCCTGCTTGCTGGGGAGAATCTGGGCACACTGCACTGTCCCTTCAGAACTTCATAAGCTGTAATTACTAGGCGCGGTATGAGAACAGTGGTGGCTGGAGAGGCGGTGCTGCCTGCGGAGTAAGAGCGTGTGCTCCAAAGTCAATCTGTTGGGTTCATATTCTGCTTCTGCCACTGACTAGCCCTGTGATCAAGGCAAATCATTAACTTCTGTGCTTCAGTTTTCTCATTTGTACAATAGTGCCTACTTTCTATGGTGGATATGTGGATGAAATGAGCTAGATACATGTAAAGCAACTAGAGTAGTATGTGTGTTATTGTTAGTAAAGACGCCCCCTCTCCATTTGCAAGATAAAGAAGCCTCTTAATGTTCATCTTCCTTAGACAAGTGGTTTAGGGTAAATGAAAAATGTCCTGAGCCTATTTGGCACCATATTTCTGTCTTGCTTCCACTGTAGCCACTATAGCTTGGTAAATCATTTCACGAAAAAAACAACGTTTCATTCTCACTGTATGTTCCAGACCTTTCCTTTCCTCTGAAGCAAGTATGCAGTCAGGCCTCTATGCTCCTTTGTGCTGGGGCAAATTAGTGCGAGCACACCAGAGGAGAATTTGCTTAAACTCCATTTCCCCCAAACCTCTTGTGGAAGCCTGAATTCATTGAGGTGTCTCAGAGGAAATGGAGAAACTTCCGAGGGAGCGGTAGAACAGTGGGGTAAAGAAATGAGAGGAAAGAGAAGGCGAGGGTGTGAGGGCAGGGTCCTGTGGCCACCTCCATCATCGCCCCCTCAGGACGGTGACAGGATCTGCGGAGGGGCTGGGGGGAATGGCTGCATGAATCACTGAAGGAGGTTGATCCTCAGGCTGAATCACTTCAGCCATCAGAGTCAAGATTTTGTGGGTTTAGACAATGGGAAACTCAGAAGTAACCAGTGGAATCTGAAAACGAAAGGAGAAACCTCCCTGGATGTTCCCCTGACACTTTCTGTGAGCTGGGGAAGATCGCCACAGTGACAGAAATCGAAGTTCTGCCAATCTGGTAGAATGGGAATTCAGAATCAAATTAAATTTGATATTCTGAAAATAATGCGCAATTTCTTGTGCATGAGTTTGTAGAGTAAGATTCACACCTGTTAACAACAAACTATAATTGAAATATTTGGTTAGTTTTTTTGAAAAGAGAAAAATATTAAAGTTATGGCACAGATCGTCATGATGATAAAAGTAAAACTAAAATATTTTAGATAAGCTTAAACAATCATTGTCAATGAACCGGAGTTCAGCCGAAAGACCCATAAAATTTTGTTTCCCCAAAAAGGTGCTTTCATTTTGATACCAGCTTCACAATCACCAGTTTTATTAACACTAAATACCTCTTCTAGTAATAATTCATGGTCTTTCAGAATTAAAAATTCTCATTCTCGGGTCTGGTGACTCGAGGGGAAATTTCACTATGTAAATAATATCCACAAAATGAAGTCTAATTGCACTTTGAACTTCGCATGGGATTTTTTTTGTTTTAAGAGTAGCAGCAACAAGAGAAAAAACAGGAACAACAATAAAAATTCTTTAAAGCTCTAAGTTATTTCTGTTTTCAAATCTGAATTTTAAAATACTGCACAAGGTGGCAGCTCTGTATGCTTGCCATAGCAGCTTCCATCTGTCACTCTACCTTTTTTGACATTTCTCTGTCGTTCTCTACTGATGGACGCAGGTTAGGAGGATAGTCAACAGAAAAAGGAAAGTGTACTATCTTTTAAGACTGCCACTCACACTCTGTCTAATGTCCTTCTCTTATTCACTAGTCACTCAGACTGCTGAACTCTCTCTTTTCCTAGGTATTCTTTCTCATGCCTCCAAAATAATGTGTCCCAAATATCAGGAATCAAAGCAGAAAAAAAAAGTTTGTTCCTGTAGGGGACATGTCCATTACTCTTTCTGGAAATATTCCTTCTCCTCCCCAGTAATCTTGCTGCTTTCTATCCTGGGCATTCTGCATTGCACCTTGACCCCAAACAAATGAACTGGGCAAGCAATAGCTTTGCTTTCCTTTACAGGCTGAAGTTCTAGATTTTTCAAGCTGCCATTGTAGGATCCAATAGATGAGCTATACCTCTAAGTATAGTGGAAAGAAAGTGGAGTAAGATGTTAGGAGTCCTAGATTGGAGCTCTACCTCTGCTATCAGACTGCTGGGAGAATGTGGGGTTGAACCAAGCATGCAATTTCAATTTTTGACATGTTAGTAGTCATTTAGTACAGATATTAATTATTGATATATTTCAAGGAAATGTATTAGCTTTCATATATACTGTCTGTATAAGCATTCATACATAAGCTAGAGAGATCTTGTCCTCTCCCGATATTTCCCCACATCTTTCTCTATTTTTACTGGGAGCTGTTCAGACTGCCTCACTCTTATGACCCTTATGGGGATGGCAGGTTGAAGAATGGGAAGGACTGAGATAATGTGAAAATAATTCCTTATTTTTAAAAACTGTTATATAAAGGTATAGAATCTATTTTAGAAATGAGTTACATTTTGAAAACACAATTATAGAACAATTTATAATGTTGGTTCTTCACTGAAGGTTTTATGCTGTGTCTTGTTCATTTCACAACTTTATACTTGTCCTCAATGAAGTTTTAATGTTTACCTCCAAATATAATATGGGACAAAATACAAAAGGAAGAGGTTGATGGAAAAAAAGAGCTTCATCACCCCTAGAAGCTCTTTTAGATGCTTCTAAACACCACTCTCCAGTGGTGTTTGAGAATGGGTAAGTAGCATTACCATAAGTTGAAAGTGAATTTTTAGTATCTTTGCATCTATCAACAGAAAACCATCTCTGGATGGTTTCTGTGTTTTCTTACTTCTGATCACTCAATGAGTTCAGTCTTATAGGACCTAGACTAAAGAGCTTTGCATAATTCCAAAGAGAAGCAAGATATTAACATAACCAGAGACAAATGGAGAGGGAAATGTCTTGGAAAGATAAGAAGGGTGAAGACTGTAGCATTTATAGTTTCAGGGGAACTTCCACAGCTCACACTGTGCAGCATTGTGTAGTCTCTGCCATATATCCAGAGTGTACAAGTGCAGTAGGGGAGAACCAGAAGCCTGGGTTTACTAGTTTAAAAACAGGTCCTGAAGCAATAGTCAGGTCCATGGCAGTCTGCTAGGAGTCAGAAAATTTTCAAGCACACACTGACTCCTCAGAAGTCCCTGAAGGATTGGTTTATTTCAAGCTGTTAGTTCTCCAAGCAGGCAAAGAAATAAACTGAGCACTTGGCATGTACCCAAGGATATGGAGGAACAGATTCGGCATTTGGGTAACCAAGACCACCTGCACAAGCCCAGCCACGCACACATGACAAGGTGTACACACCATCATTAGCATCATGAAGCTGACACACTGCCAAACAAGCTGCCCAAATACCTGGGTGTTCAAAATTCCAGTACTTCCCCTAACAAGGCCACATGTCTGCTCTGAGGGTAAAAGCCAACCAGGATGGTTGCTAGGAGTAAGGAAGAATACAAGAAAACAAATACCTGTGGGGATCTATGTGCAAGGAGAATAGAATTCAATGTGGTGCTCTTTCCTTTGGGTTGATGAGAAGGGCAGAGATTGTAGATATTGCAAGAATTAAGGAAATGTTGAATTGCATGGGGGAGACAAAACAGATAGGAGAAAAGCAGATATAGAGAATGATTGAAAGCTTAGGTGTTTTCACTGTAGTGAGTTGCTGCAGCGACATTTTTCTCCTTGGATTATGGGGCAGGCAGGATAGAATTCCCACACCAGTAAACGATCTTATTATTAATGGCTCTTTGGAAGTTCCCAGATGAGAGGGTCAAAGAAGAATGGAGAAGTGTAAATCAGAGCAGGGTCCTTGATGTAGGTAGGATGACGCTGCTCACTCTGAGAAAACTGTTTCCATCACTTTCTGAAGAAAGTCTAAACCTGATGGTAACTTAGCTTAGCTGTAAAGAAAATGAGATCCACAAACAATAACTTTCTTCAAACTGTCTCAGTTGTGTTTTCCTTCCTCATACAAGCAATAGAACAGAAGTTGTGGATGGGGACGGCCGGGAGACTTCTCATGAGGCAGCCCAACCAAGAAGTGAGGTCTTCAGCACACCTCTCACCAAGGCAAAAAGAGAAAGTAAAAGTAAAATTTGGTTGCTGCCATGGGGGCTGGTAGGGCTGTCTCGACCCTGAGGATCAGGGAAGGGGTCTCTTCCTGGTCTGCTTCCATAGTGAGAGGCAAGAGATCCTCCCCAAGCAAGGGACCCTCGCTTCAGCATGGGCCTGTCAGCCTTGGGGAGGGGAAAGGGGGTCATTTGAGGCTGATAAGACAATTAGAGGAAAGATTTGCTGCTCTAGGGGGTGGGGGAAGGCGTTGTAACAGACTCTTGGTCCTGACTTCCTTTTTAACACGCAGCATGAGTGCAGTGAGGCGGGCAGTGACTGGGAATCCTTGGCGCGGCGAGTGGAAGCCCCCTGGACACTGAGTGACCCACGTGGCCAAGGAGACCAAGGGAGGGCAGGATGTGTGGGAAGATGAGGGGAGGAGCTTCATTATTCCAGGGATGCAACGTTTTGCAGTGGTTCTCAACCTTCCTAATGCCGCGACCCTTTAATACAGTTCCTCATGTTGTGGTCACCCCCACCATAAAACTATTTTCGTTGCTAGTAGCTACGAAAATAGCTTTTTTAGTTGCTAGTAGCAACGAAAATAGTTTTATGGAACGAAAATAATTTCATGGTTGGAGGTCACCACAACATGAGGAACTGTATTAAAGGGCTGTGGCATTAGGAAGGTTGAAAACCACTGGTTTAGAGGACAGATGAGCAGTAAGGTGCGGGGGATCTGCCTGGAAAGGACACCGAGCGCCTCGATTACAGTGGACACGGTCCCCTCCGCACTGAAAGGCCCTGCCCTCACACCTCCCCGCGCCTCCCTTCCGCCCCGAGGGCAGTGCGGCCCCTTCTCCGCCGGACCTCCCCTCCGGCTCACGAGTCGGGCTCCAGGGCCCCCACAGCTCATCCCCAGCCCCGGAGCCAGGCAGCCGTGACCTGACCCCAGAGCGTGGCCCGAGGCCAGGAGGAGGAAAGTCCGCAGACCCCTAGCGTCGAGGCCCCCAACGGACCGGCGGACGGACGCGCCCGCGGTTACCTGAGCGGCCAGAGGGCTGCGCAAGCCCAAAGCCCGGGAGGAGAAGCAGGAGGAGCCCCGCCGCGCGGCGAGGGGTGGCCCAGCGCGTCCTCATCCTGAGCCGGCCCGCGCAGTCCCACGCGGTGCTCGGGCGCTCGCCGCACCCTCCCTCCCGGTGAGCCCAGCCTGAGCGGCCGGCGCCCCCGCTCCGGGTTTCCCCGGGCGCGCAGGTCCCGCCCCCGCCGCCCTCGCCCAATCAGAGGGGCGTCACCTCGGTCCCGGGCGGGGCAGGTCCTGGGGAGGGCGGGACCCGGGTGCGGGTAGCGGGGC
Organism: Arctocebus calabarensis; assembly: GCA_963573935.1. Classification (NCBI taxonomy): domain Eukaryota; kingdom Metazoa; phylum Chordata; class Mammalia; order Primates; family Lorisidae; genus Arctocebus; species Arctocebus calabarensis. The sequence continues at coordinate 8,083 of CAUYON010031054.1, forward strand.
TCCGGTTCTCCGCCTCGGACGGGTGCTGCAAGGAGGCGGCCCGTGTCTGTCGAAGGAGGTTCGGGTTCCCGCCTCTGCATCTGTAAAGTTGGGGAGATGCGGCCCTAGCTGGGACTTAGCTTCGCCCTAGTGGGTGAGTTCGGTCAGTTTAGCACCTTGCCCTCTACCTAGTCCATAGCAGGTTGGGCTGGAAGAGCACCCACATCCTCTCGTAAGTACCCCGGTTAGGAAATTTGCACCCCTCGCGTGGCCGCTGTGGCCAGCCCAGCTAAGGAATTCAACGTCCTAGGCAACCTCTTGGGTATTTTGATAGTACACAGAAAGGTGGGATGATGGTACACTGCTGCTCTCCTGAAGTTGTTAAAGAATTAAAAGCAAGAGTTATCCCAGTGACCCTACAATACTCCAAGGATGACGTAGGTTTTATAACCATCTGACCTTTGCAAATGTGCTCTTTTGTTAATAATTTAATAATAATAATTCAATGGAAAAGCGAAAGTCTACTCCAGGAATCAGAAATTGCAAGTGCCACTTACTCTCTCCCTATAGACACGGCTATCATCCTGTGTAATTATAAAGCCAAATTCCAATGACCTCAGTTGCTTGGAAGTGAAGTCCATTACCTTTAAACCTCATATTTAACAAGCACATGATGTATACTTGGGGCAGCCTCCATCCTGTTCCTCAGGAGTGTTTCCAGGAGGATGCAAGGGCTGAGGTAGCCATTGCTGATTCCAACTGCCAAGGCTTCACAGAGGCTCCCAAACCTGCACTGACTCTGTCCCCTCCCCCCGCCTTTCAGTTCAGCGGATACCCTGAGCAGTTGCTGTCACAGGAAGTGGGCATGGCGTGGAACAGGGGGATGAAAAGACACCATCCCTGCGCTCTGGCGCTCGCTGAGTACGGGTTGAGACAGAGGCACACACAGTGACTCAGGGAAGAATGAACAAAGCTTCAAAGAAGGCAAGAGCTCCACACACCTTGAGAGTGGGTAGGAATTTGGCCAGGCATAAGGTGGTGGGAAGACAGTAATGACAGAACAGAGGCAGAAAAATGCCAAGCAGGGTCAGAAGATAGGCCGGAGTCCAGCTATGTTGCACTATGTGCTTGTGTGTGTGTGTGTGTGTGTGTGTGTGTGTGTGAGAGAGAGAGAGAGAGAGAGAGAGAGAGAGATGAAAGTGGTTGTGGTCAGGGCCTAAATGGAATTCCAGCAGAAAGGTAGTTGTGGCTGTTTTGTGAAGGACCTTAAAAATATGTACAGAAGACTTTAACTTTATTCTTCAAAGAATGGACACTGGAACGTTCTGAGTAGGAGAACCTGTCGCTGGCCTGACCCCTTTTCGTCTGTGGCTGCTTGCCTTGCTTTCTGGAGCTTTCTGAAGGCAGCGTTCTTGTTTTACTCATTATTGCCACCCCAGCCCTGGACACAAGGCCTGTCAACTCTGAATAAATGAATGAATGAGTGAATGAATGAATTCTGGAGCCATCACCTTAGCCTAGGGCTATGTGAGTGAGCTCCTGCTAGCATTACATGGCAGCAGTTTCTCAATTGACCTCATTGCCAACAGTTATTTCCCTCTCTGTCAAATGCATTCTTCTAAACGCTGCTTGCAACACACCGTGGTTCTATGTGCTTAGACCTTTTCAGTGCTATTTGCTTACAGCAGGGATTCCTAAATGGGAGTTAAGGGGTTTTGTGAACCTCTGAAATTTTATGAAGCTTTATAAATGCAATTTTTGAGTAGGAAGAGGAGTCTAAGGCCTTCAGGAGAGTATCAGAGAGGCCCATGACACCACAAAACAACTCCAAGATAAAGTAAGTACCTGTACAAACTGACCTTTTATCTCTAACTTCCCTCTGATCACTCCTTGGTTCAAGTTGCCTATCTGAACCTGTCTTGCTGAAACTATCTATATTAAAATAATGTAGAATTGCAAGTTATAAATAGTAATCAAAGTCCGAATTTTGTAGAAGTGTAGGTATACTCAGAAGTTAACCAGCCTTTGTCCCTTACCTCCCTTGCTACTGTTTTTGGTCAAGACTTAATGGCCCCATCCTCCCCCAAGGGCACAGGATTTGTGCCACCCCCTCCCCCACTACTTCTATAGGTAATACTGCTCTTGCAAAGCCCAGGACTAAAACTAATCTTTGATGTGTTTTTCAGACTTATTCCAGGGACCTGCTAACACCAACCAGACTTGTGGATAGGTGTAGGAACGTATCCACCAGCCCCGAAACCCCCCACCCGAGAAACCTCCCAACCGAAAAGGTGAATTCTGCACTCCAAGCCTGTGAGTTCATCCCCACCAACAGCAGATCCAATTCCCAAGCCCTTTGTTTGCCAAAGCACTTTAAAAAATCCTAGCCCCCAAATTCTTGAGGAGATGAATTTGAGAAATGACTCCCATCTCCTACCCTCATGCCTTGTAAAATAAAACTCTTTCTCTGCTCCAACATTTGCTGTCTCAGTATATTAGCCTTCACTGGGCAGTGGGCAAGGGACCCAGCTGGATGGTAATGTTGCTTTTCCTATCTCTGCCCATGTGCTCATATCCAGAATGACTCTTTTTCCCTTTCCTCGTCTTATTTACATTCTTCCTTTAGGCTCCACTTAGATTCTACATTTTGTATAAAACATTTCTATGAAGAAGAGTAACCCTCGGGATTAGCCCTCCTCCGAACATCTGTATGAGATCGTACATTGTGTTCACTTGGCATTTAATATATTCTCACTCCTCCCACTGTTTTTTTCTCTAGGAACATGTGCATTGATATTCCACCCAGATTGTATATTCTCAGTAAATATTTATGGTTGATGGTGACAGTAGAAAGCAGTGTATCCTTCAGGTCTCACCTTAAATGTCACTTTCTCAAAGAAATCTTTTTTTCTTGACTCTGCAGGCCAGGTCTCAAGGCACCCCACACTTTTTCCTGATAGCACTTAGCACAGCAGGACTAAATCATTATGTGCTTACTCAATTGTTTAATGTCTATCTCCTCACCAGGCTGCAGGCGTCACAAAAGCAGTGACTATCTGCTTCATTCACTTCTATGTTCCTAGTACCTGACACATGATTTGCTGGTTGGATGAATAAATAAATATGTAGTAAATACCCCACAAATAGTGCAGGCAACAGGAGGTCTAGGGTCTAGGCATTTAAAAGAAGGGGGAATTGGCATGGGAGAGAGGGTGTTCAGGCATTGAACTGGATATCCTTGGATGAGTAGCATTCAGTAGGAGAGGTGATAAGGACTCCCAGCTGGGGCAATGGAGTAAACAAAATAATAGATATCAATAAATGTTCGAGATGATGGATATGCTAATTACCCTAATCTGATCACGATACATTATATGTATCAAAATATCACTTTGTATCCCATAAATATATATAATTATTATGTGTCAATTAAAAAATAGAATTTTAAAAAGTAGTAAAAAAAAATTGACAGACATTTGCCATGCTGTGCTAAGCATTTCTCATGTACTCTCTTGTTTAGTAATCATCTTATGAAGTAGGTGCTACTATTATCTTCAACTTGTGGAGATGGAAACTAAGCCAAGGTTAATAGCCACAATTGAAGATACCATAATCGAAATCTAGCTCTAGAGCTTGCATGAATGTGTGACAGTGTTAGTATTACTAGTAACATTTTATTACGAATCACAATTAGGGAACAGGGGAAAATGAGTTTCTAGGGTCTCTAAAGTCATGTTTTAATTATAAAATATACCTACAAAAAGAGTAGCTATGCTTATGGACTTCTTTCAGGTCATATTTCCCTTATTCCCATATACAAGTAAATTCTACTCTGAATTACCTATATATATATGTGTGTGTACCTATATATATATGTGTATATATATATATTTTTTTTTTTTTTGTAGAGACAGAGTCTCACTTTGTCACCCTCGGTAGAATGCCGTGGCGTCACACAGCTCACAGCAACCTCCAATTCCTGGGCTTAGTTGATTCTCTTGCCTCAGCCTCCCGAGTAGCTGGGACTACAGGTGCCTGCCACAATGCCTGGGTATTTTTCTGTTTTGCGGTTCTGCCGAGGCCGGGTTTGAACCCACCACCTTCAGTATATGGGGCCAATGCCCTACTCAATGAGCCACAGGTGCCACCCATTATTATTTTTTTTTTTTTTTAAGAGAGACAGTGTCTTGCTGTATGACCCAGGCTGGAGTGCAGTGGTTCAGTCACAGCTCACTGCAGCCTTGAATTCCTGAGCTCAGCTCCTGAGTAGCTAAGATCATATGTTGCATACCACAACATCTAGCTAATTTAATAAAAAAATTTTCATAAAGACAGGGTCACACTATGTTGCTCAGGCTGATCTCAGACTCCTGGCCTCAAGTGATCCTCCTGCCTTGGCCTCCAAAAGCATTATCCATTTCTTTATTATTTTCCTATATATAATTTATCCCTTAAACAGTATATAACTTCACATATTTTTGAATTTTATGTAAATAGAATCATTTCAAGTACTTTTTTTTTGACACTTGTCTTTTTTGCTCAAAATTGTGTCTGTGACATTAGTCTGTGTTAGTGTGGACAGTTATAGTTCATTCGTTTTTATGTAGTATTCCATTATATGAATAAAACAACACACTTTATCCATCGTCTTGTTGGTGGATGTTTGAATAGTTTCTGGCAGGGCAGGTTCCATTTGGATAGTTTGCTGTCCTTAACAATGCTGCTGTGAACATTTTGGTGCCTGTCCCCTGGGGCACATTGCTAGAGCTTCCTGAGGATATGGTCCTAGAAGTGGAATTCTTAGAACAGAGGATATGTTCAGTATCAAAGTTATTGGGCAATGCCAATGTGCTTTCCAGTACCCCTCCCACTAGTGTGTACAAGTATTCCCACTGCTGAACATCTTCATCCGTGTTTGGTATTTTAAAGTTTTTGGTGAGGGCTAAAGGAGTATCTTGCTGGGGTATCACGGCTGAGGTTGGCCGTGTTTTCCATGTTGATTAGTTGCTTGTATATTACCTTTTCCTGTTCTCGGACAGGTTATTTTCCTGCTTTCTCTTAGATCCATTTCCTTCCCTTCCCTGTGATAACTCCGTGGAGCTCCCCTGCACCTCCCAAACTCCCTTGCCCATTGCCTTCTGATTAGAGGCAGCCACTGGGACTTCCCGGCAGGAGATGGCAGTTTGGGATGGGGAGAACACAGGGGATTCTTTCCGCTCTGCTTTGGGAGCTTGTCGAGCAGTGTCTCTTTTGTGCTTCCAGCTCCGACCTAGAAGCCCCATCCTTTGTGTTTCAACTCCCACCAGGCAGCACCCGCCATGCACCAGCTCCTTTTGGGTGGTTCTTTCCCCCAAGGTTCTAGCTCCCGTCCCTTCCATCTCTCAGGCCCCGTGGATGAACAGCAGTAGCTTCTTGTCACTGTTACTTTCTAGGTAGCCTCATTCCCACTTATTTTTAGCTCTTCCAGAACTTCTGTTAACTAGTTATTTCCCACGATTAAATTCCTTCAATTGAACTATCTAGCACAGCTTTCATTCCCCTTCTGGACCTTAATTATGATTATTCAGCATGAGAAAATGTGCCCAGAGACAGCATGCAAAATCCAGTTAGGTGTGTACAAGGAAAACTGCATTTGTCACATATTCAGTCACATGAGGGCTCTGCACAAAGCGGGCCAGTGTGGGATGCATCTAGACCGATCTTGTGGTAATGCCCACAGATGGCCCAGGTGTCGTCAGGAGGACCCAGGAGACCCAGATGAGGTTTTGGTCTAAGAATAAATGTTAAACAATTCCCACTACACCACAGTAATAAAGATCTGCATTGATTCTGGTGATAAGTAAACTCCTGAGGACTATAGTCAAGGATATAGACTCCACAGGGCAAATATAAGGTTATAATTCAACCACTTAAAAAAACAAAAACAAAAACAAAAATGTCACAATTCATTTTGTTGAAATAAACTGAACCTTCTCCACAAATTTTAAATTGTAGACTTCTCAGATGAAGAAATGTGCTATTAGGATACGTGTCTCTACAGAACAGGAACATCAGAGACTGATCGAGGACTGGATGTGGTGGACGTAAACTTCATACACGGACACTAAGGAACTGTAGATTTTCAGGGCGTATGGAGACCTGGAAGCTGTTCCTTCCCACTCTCTTTATAGATGAGGAAACTGGGGCCCAGAAGGCTTGGTGACCATTGTCAATGGGAGAAGCATTAGAGGGTTTAAATGCAGACCCCAGAGATCGGTAGGGAGAGTAAAAAAAAAAATACAGATGAGAGCCATTTAGGACTTGTTACCTTCTGATAAAAGCAGAAGTGAAACTTGGGCATAGACGATTGAATCACAGATGGAGAAAACTAGTGTTGGCAGGGGTGTGTTATAAGGATCAGTAACGTGGTTAGGGTAGGAGTGCAGATCTCCAGCGTGGGGGGAATTCCCTAGGAAACATTTTTATCACATGTGCATGTTTTGGAGAACAAGAAAACAATTTCCATGGTACAGACGATTTTCTGGATGTAAGAAATGTGATGAAGGGATACGTTTTGACTTTGGCAAAGACATGTGTTCACTATGTTTTGACAAAGAGTCGAGAGCCGGGGTGATGTGTTTGCCTTTTATTTGTGTAGTTGGAGGTTCTTTCCTCAGGATTAACTAAATTCATTGCTGAAATGTTTCTAAGAAAACAACAGTTAGGATGATAAATAACCAAAGCCCAAGAGTCTTTGCTCCTCAGGGAAATTGATGAGGTTTACGTTTTAGAATAATTATTTCCCCAACTTTAGCAGAAGATAGAGAAGGTCAAATTTTCTAGGTTTGGAAATTGGAGTGTGATATAACCCTCTAACGAAGCTGAATCTCAACACAGGCGAAAATTCAGGACCACCTCACCTGTTAATTAAGTTTAGCAATGCTGAATTCTTGATTTTTAGGGATATTTTTGAGCGTCCTACTAAGAAATTCTGGCACTGAGAAATATGACATTATGACGTTACTGTATTTACCAACTTTACTATTTACTGGATTTTCACTGACTCACCAATATCTCCCTGAAGTAGATGGTCCAGACCTTTTCCTCTTTGGGATCCAGTTCCATCTCCCCACGAGCTTCCTCTGGGGAGAGGAAAGTGCCTCTTACTCTGCTGATAGGCTCAAGGCCACCTGATATGAGTTCACCATCTCTCTTCTCTCTATTCGCAGTGGTTCTCAACCTTCCTAATGCCACGACCCTTTAAAACAGTTCCTCATGTTGTGGTGACCCCCAACCATAAAATTGTTTTCATTGGTACTTCATAACTGTAATTTTGCTACTGTTATGAATTGTGATGTAAATATCTGATATGCAGGATATATTTTCATTGTTACAAAGGGGCTGCGACCCACAGGTTGAGAACTGCACGATTGCTTCATTTCTTTCTCAGCCTTGGAAGGAAAAGCCAGCACCCTTATTTTTTGTTTTATCTAAATAAAAAGTTTTTAAATTGACACATAATAGTTGTACATAATTATGGGGTACAGGTAACATTTTCATACTTATATACACCATGTAATGATCAATCAGAGTAATTAGCACGTCTATCACCTCAAACACTTGATCATTTCTTTGTGTTAGGAACATTCTAATTCCTTTTATCTAGCTATTGAAAATATAGCAACTTATTTATTGCTAACTGTAGTCACCCTACAGTGTTTTAGGATAATAGAACACATTTCTCCTATGTAACTGTATTTTTGTGTCTGTTAAGCAGCCTCTCCCTATCCTTCATCCAAATCTCCTTTCCTCCTACCCTTCTCAGCCTCAAATTACCACTATTCTGCTCTCTACTTCTATGAAATCAACTTACTTAGCTTCTACATATGAGTGAGAAACTGCAGGATTTATCTTTTTGTGCCTGACTTATTTCATTTACATAATGTCTTCCACGTTCTTCATATTGCCGCAAATGACTAACTTTCATTCTTTTTTGTGGCTGAATAGTATTCCACGGTACATACGTAACACATTTTCTTTATCCATTCATCTCAGGTTTATTCCTTATCTTGGCTATTGCATATAGTGCCACAGTGAACACGGGAGTGCAGCCATCTCTTTGACATACTGATTTCATTTCCTTTGGATAAGTGAGATTGCTGGATTGCGTGGTAGTTCTATGATAAGCCTCCACACTGTTTTCCAAAATGGCTGTACTAATTTACATTCCCATCAACAGTGTATAAGAGTTCCCTTTTTCTCTACATCCTCACCAACATTTGTTATGTGTTATGTTTTTGCCTTTTTTGATAATAGCCATTCCAACTGGGGTAAGATGGTATCTCATTTTGGTTTTGATTTTCATTTATAGTGATGTTGATCACCTTTACACATATATTTGTTAGACATTTTTACGTCTTTTGAGAAATGGCTATTCAGATCTGTTGGATTATTGGGGGGGGTTGCTATGGAGTTGTTGGAGTCCCTGTATCTTCTGGCTATTAATCCCTTGTCAGATGAATAGTTTGCAAGTATTTTCTCCCAGTCTGTAGATTGTCTCTTTGCTCTAGTTTTTTTCCTTTCACTCTGTTGATTGTTTCCTTTGCTGTAGAGCAGCTTTTTAGTTGTATATAATCCCATTTGTTTATTTTTGGTTTTGGTTGCCTGTGCTTTTGAGGTCTTATTCCATAAAGTCTTTTCCCAAACCAATGTCCTGAAGTATTTCCTCTACTTTTTTTTGTTTTTAAGTAGAGTCAGAGTTTTGGGTTTTACCTTTACATCTTTAATCTATGTGGAGTTTTTATTTGGTGAGAGATAGGGATCTAGCTTCATTTTTATGCATGTGGATATTTAGTTTTCCCAATACCACTTTTGAAGTGACTGTCCTTTTCAAAATTAGTTGTCTGTAAATAAATGGGTCTAATTCTGGGTTTTCTATTATGTTCCCTTGGTCTACAAGTCTGTTTTTATGCCAGTACCATGCTGTTTGTGTTATTATAGTTTTGTAGTATATTTTGAGGTGAGGTATAATGTGATGCCTCTAGATTTATTTGCTCAAGATGGCTTTGGCTAGTCAGGGTCTTTTGTGGTTCCATCCACAATTTAGGGTTGTTTTTTCTATTCCTGTGAAGAATGCCATTGGTATTTTGATAGGGACTACATTGAATCTGTAGATTGCTTTGAGTAGTATGGCTATTTTCACAATATTAATTCTTCCAATCCATAAACATGGTATGTATTTTCATTTTTTGTGTCCTCTTTATTTCATCAGAACTTTGTAATTTTTATTGTAGAGATTTTTTCACCTCTTTGGTTAAATTTATTCCTAGGGGGCGCATGTGTGTGTGTGTGTCTATTGTAAATGGTTTGCTTTCTTGATTTCTTTTTTAGCTAGTTTGTTATTGGTGTGTAAAAGTGCTGTTGGTTTTGTTCGTTTGTTTTTTTGTTTTTGAGACAGTCTTACTATGTTGCCCTTGGTAGAGTGCTGTGGCATCACAGCTCACAGCAACCTCAAACTCTTGGGCTTAACCAATTCTCTTGCTTAAGGACTACAGGCACTTGCCACAATGCCTGGCTATTTGTTTTTGCAGTTGTCATTGTTGTTTGGCAGGCCCCGGGCTGGGTTCAAACCCATCAGCCACTGTGTATGTGGTCAGAGCTCTAGTCGCTGAGCTACAGGCACCAAGTTGAGTTGCTGGTTTTTGTATGTTGATTTTGTCTCTTGCAAATTTACTATATTTGTTCATGTGTTCTAAGAACTTTTTTTTTTTTTTTGAGTTTTTAGGTTTTGCTCCATGTTTTGCTCATGTTGCCAGCAAAGAGGGACAATTTAACTTTTTCCTTTCCAATTTGGACTGTTTATTTCTTTCTTTGCCTAATTGTTCTGGCTAGAACTACATTGAAGATGAGTGGTGAAAGTAGGCATCCTTTTCTTGTTCTCATTCTTCATTGTTTGTTTGTTGCTGTTGTTGTTTGAGACAGAGTCTCACTATGTCACCTTGGTAGAGTGCCATGGTGTCACAGCTCACAGCAATCTCTAACTCTTGGGCTTAAGTGATTCTCTTGCCTCAGCTTCCCGGGTAAGCTGGGACTACAGATGCCCACCACAGCGCTTGGCTATTTGTTTGTTGTTGTAGTTGTCATTGTTGCTTACCTGGCCCCGCCTGGCTTGAACCCGCCAGCCTTGGTGCATGTGGCTGGTGCTATAACCACTGTGCTATGGGCTCTGAGCCTCTCGTTCTAATTCTTAAAAACTTTCAATATTTTCTCATTCAGTATGATGTTAGCTGTGGGTCTTTTGAGGTATATACCTACTAGACCTAATTAGTTGAAAGTTTGTTTTTTTGTTTTGTTTTTGAGACAGAATCTCAAGCTATTGCCTTCGGTAGAGTGCTGTGGCATTACAGCTCACATCAACCCCAAACTCATGGGTTTAGGCAATTCTCTTGCCTCAGCCTCCCGAGTAGCTGGGACTACAGATGCCTGCCACAATGCCCAGCTATTTTTTGTTGCAGTTTCTCCAGGGCCAGGTTTGAACCCACCATGCTCAGTATATGGGGTTGGCGCCCTATTCACTGAGCCATAGGCGCTGCCCCTGAAAGTTTTTTTTATTATGAAGAAATGTTTAATTTTATCATATGCTCTTTCTGGATCTATTGAGATGATCATATGATTTTGGTCTTTCATTTTGTTGATGTAATGTATCACATTTATTGATTTGCGCATGTTGAACCATCCTTGCATCCCTGGGATAAAGATTATATTGTCTTAATATAGCTCTTTCTATACTCCCAACCATGTTCCTCCCTTCTCTAGAGTTTTAAGCCTCTCCTCCATTAATCAGCGGGGAAGAGAGAGAAAAAAACACCTGAGCATATTTAAAAATTTTATTTTTAACTTTTTACTTTAGCTTTTAAATAAACTTAGTGTAACCTAAGTGTAAAGTGCTTATAATATTTACAATAGTATATGGTATTGTCCTTGGCCTTCACATTCACTCATTTCACTCACTGACTCATCCACAGCAACTTTCAGTCCTGAAAACTCCATTCACAATCAGTGCCCTATAGAATTTTACCATTTTAAAAATCTTTTATACTGTAATTTTACTATACCTTTAGATATACAAATGCTTACTATTGTGTTACAATTACGTATAGTACTCAGTACAGTAATATGCTGTGCAAGGTTATAGCCTAGGAGCAATACAATAGAGCCTAAGTATTTAGCAAGCATTACCATCCAGGTTTGTGTAAGTACACTCTATAATGGTTGCACAATGACAAAATTATGCAATGATGCATTTCTCAGAATATATCCCTGTTGTGAAGTGATGTGTGACTGTATTCTGGACAATAATGCTTTGATATATTATAAATCTATTTTTCAAATTTGAGGTCTATTTTCTTTCTTTATGGTATCTTTTATTATGCAGACTTTTGTTGTTGTTGTTGCTGTTGAAACAGAATCTCACTATGTTGCCGTTGGTAGAGGGCCGTGGCATCATAGCTCACAGCAACCTGAAACTCTTGGGCTCAAGGGATTCTCTTTCCCCAGCCTCCCAAGTAGCTGGGACCACAGGCGCCCGCTACAGCACCCAGCTATTTTTTGTAGCAGCCATCATTGTTGTGTAGCTAGCCCGGGCCGGGTTTGTACCCACTATCCTCGGTGTTTGTGGCCAGTGCCGCAATCACTGTGCTATGGGCACTGAGCCAATTATTATGCAGACATTTTAATCTTTAATTCATTCAGGTGTATAAATATTTTCCTTTGTGATGATGGTTTTCATTCTTGTTTAATAAATCTTTTCCTACTTAAAGATCACAAAATTATTCTCCTTTATTTTCTTTTTTTATTTTTTTTTGAGGCTAAGTCTCACCCCATATCCTGAGCAGAGTGCAATGGCATCATAGCTCACTGCAACCTCAGACTCGGGCTGTGGGCATCCTGCTGCCTTAGCCTCTGGTAGCCTCTGGCTCCTGTCTGGGTTTTTCCAGTTTTTTCATGAGTCAGGGGTCTCACTCTGGCTCAGGTGAGTCTGGAACTCCTGAGCTCAAGCAATTCTCCCTTTTCAGCCTCCCACAGTTCTGGGATTACAGGCGTGAGCCACTGTGCTGGGCTATATTTTCTTATAGACATTTTAAAAAACTGTTTTTTTAATACATTTAAATTTTTAATTCATTTAGGATACATTTGGTTCTATGATTAAAAATAAAAATTTTTTCCATGTTTAATTAATTATCCCAACATCCTTTCCACATTGATTCATAGTGCTACCTGTGTTAGATATACACATCTATAAATTCCCTGGAAAATATACAGGCTTTATATGTAGTATCATTAAAAAAGATATTTTCTACATCTCTGAGATAATAGTGGCATAATATTTTTACATATTATTAAGTCCCAATTTGGGGTATGTTGAGAAATTCACTTGTTTTTCCTCTTCAAAATTATCTTGGCTATTCCTGCCCGTTTGCTCCTCAATATAAACTTTAGAATCAATGTGTCAAATTTCACACAAAAAAACCCTATTTGGCTTTTCATTGGAACTGCATTTAATTTAAGAACTAATTTGGAGGAAGATAAGATCTTAGTGTGCTGGTCTTTTGTTCTTTGTGAATATGGTATTGCTTTTTTGTTAGTCTGGTCTTTTTTTGCATGCTGAATGGGGTGGAGGGGTAGGTACTTTTTATGGGAGTGGTTCAGGGCTCACTAAAGCCTTCTGAGTTGAAAGGGTGACATAATGACAGCTTTCTTGTGATAATATTTGTCTAAAAGTGGTAGCAATTTGATCAGTGACTAGAAATAGAGGAATTGATCAGGACTTTTGCAAAGATCTAGGGGATAATAATGTAACTCTGACTTTTAGTGGTAGCAATGGTAATGGAGATAAGATAGCTGCAAGCGACATTCCAAAAATGAAACAATTACTCTCTTGTGTAAAAAAAAGACTCAACCAAGCTTCTTGCTTCTTTTCTTAAAGACAGATGAATGGAAAGCTCTGAATGAGAGACAGTAAGACTTACAGGGGATACCTCATCCTGTGATAGAGAAAATTGGTTATCACTGAAATAAATCCTTAGAGCATCTTATTCCCTGCTGCTTCTTTTGGAAATCATATTATGCCCTGAAGTCTAGTTTAAATAGACCTCTTCCATGAAGCCAATCCTGATTCCATCAGTTAGAATAATGATGCTTGACAGCTTTTCCTTTGTATCATAATTTTGTGCATGCTTATCATCCCCAAGGGAGCTGACACGAAGTCTTAGATTTTTATTCTCTACTCTTTGGCACTATTCTCTTTAATGCAAGGAAATGAATGCAGTCAGGCAACAGTTCAAGAAAAAATGAAAACATTCACTTGTTTCATAAAGGACACTGGGTTTTTTCCTCTTCCTTTTGGAGGTCTGGACTATCATGCCATCTTAGGTCACCACAAATGAATTTGGGTAGTATTTTTATGGATCTTTCTCTCCTCTATTCCTTCAAACACGCCTTGTATGCCGTGTGATTTCATTCATCAGTAGGCCATTATATAGTGTTACTATGACATTATGGCATCTGCGTGTAAATTAAGTAGTTATTCAGTATTCAGTTTAAATGATTTTTTTGTGTTTTATTATTTTTACAGTGAAATAATTTAATCTATAAGCCACCTACCAGGATACTCTATGAAATTTATGGAGTGAAAGATAGATATCTAACAATTTAAAAATTAAAACCAAAATACAACTATAAATAAAGGTGTACCTTTGGTACATTGTAAATAGCTATAATCGGTGTCTGCCCCATGGGTTGTCAGACTTCCCCTGTGAGTTAATGGAAAACTAAAGAAATATTGTTAAGATTCTCAAGTGTGGTTCAATCTCATGCTGCTTTCAGCAACGGGGCTTGATTTCTGGGTCCTTTGGGGGTGTGTGTGTGTGTGTGTGTGTGTATGGGTGAGTGCATGTGGGAGTGTATGTGTTTTCTCTATTGAAGCTGTACTCCCAGGTTTGTTTCTTATATCTTTCTCTTTCATGTTTTAAAGTACTATTGATGATTGTAAATAGCACATTGTCTTTTCTACACTGGGTAAAGAGAACACGTTCTTTCTTTCATCTGACATACTCAGTTCACAGTTGTTCCCTGCGTTTGTTTTCACCTTGCCATGTTTATGACCAGGGGACATTAGCCAAATGAAAATGAGTTTATTTTCTGGACAGATCTCTGGCTCTTGGCTTATGCTTCTTCTTATACTGTGAGAGGCTGCCATGACCCATGGCCAAAGCCCCTGATGAAGGGTTTGCGCAGATTATAATGATCTGTTCAACATGACCTTGCAACTCTGGTCTTGGCTGATTGGATCAGGGATGAGAACTTGCCTCAAAGACAGCCAATGTCTAAGTGGCTTAGCAGAACATGAAATGGCCTTTTCAGAGATGGATACTGGGATAAAGATTCCTGTAAAAACACTCTGGAGAAGATAATCTGCAAATAAAATCCAAGGAGTTTGTTTTGCTTTCATAGGACTCTTAAGGTAGGAGGTATTTCCAGAAAAAAACTACATATTAGAGTTGTAGGGGACATGGAACAGGTGAAGGGAAGTAAGACAAACAAGGCCGAATGTCAAACACCACCCCATAAGAGGTAACTTTGTCTCAATTCTGCGAGGGATGGGTCTGTAGATAAGTCACATCACAGTCAACTCATCAGGGGCAACAAGCTGAAGCACTTATACTTCCGTACATGTCAATCCCTGGTTAATGCTGACCATGGGAGTGTATAAATTCCAGGCACTGCCTGCTATTGTGCATACAGAAAATACTGACCTCATGCAACCTGGGGACAGCCCTCCAACAAGGAGATACATGAGATGGCTGTTGGGAGCAAAAGCATACCAGGCGGGAACTACACATGCACAGTGCAGCCATCAGAAGGGACCTGCATGGAGCGCTGTCACTGAGTCTACAGGCCCAGAATGAGAGCTTGCTCAGGGATTATTGTGATTAATGGGACTAATCAAATCCTCTCTCTTAGGGATCCTGGAGTATGAGATACACAGAGCATTAACAAGAATTTGTAAGGCAGCAGGATGTAAGAGGAAAAAGAAGCAGAGTTAAAAAGAATAGAAGCGGAAGTGTACATGTGTGCGTACGTGTGTGTTTGCCCTGGTTTTGCTCATCTGTGCGCTCTCATTCCCCTTGGGAAGTGGTCTTTCATTATTCTATCACTGCCTTTGGTAATGATGGAATTCCTTAAATATGCAGTAAGGACAAGAGTCACGACTTTCTACCAGAGAACCAGATGGTCAAATCCATAGGTTCAAGTACTTTCTTGTTCTGCTTCCTTCTGTTTTCTCTCTTCTTTGCTTGTCTATGTCACGTGAGGCATGGAATTGCACTTGGGAGGACTACTCTCTTCTACCTCCCTGGAAGGGCCAGCTGCATGGTGGCCAGTAGGCAGTGCCTCCAAAGAGCATGATCTGGCACCAATCCCTGGACTACAAAAAACCCAGCCTCCCATCTTTCACTCAGTCTCCATTTATTATGCATTTGTACTCTGCAAATTGGAGTTGTTAAAATGCCAATGTTTACAGTTGATAACCCAAGTCAGTTAACCATGTAAGTTCATTTGCTTTTATGTGATGATGCAGTTAAAGAACTGCAAAACTAAAGCTCCACAGAACAAATATTTCTAATATCTAGAATAACCCTCAAATCTGTTTTAGAAATGACTTGTTTAAGAAGAGAGAACTTAAAGAAGATAAACACTAAATTAACACAAGAACTGGCCACTTATTGGTACTGAGAAGGGAATTTATTTTTTTTTCTCCCCAGTCATAGTAACCTTATTTATATGTCTGACATTTTAAGAAAAGGTACAATTAACACTAGTGACAACCACTCATGTAGATAATGGTTAGGTATAGATGAGACTGGGGAAGGTGAAAGTGATTTACAATGTGAAAACAAAAGTGATAAAAATAGTTCCGAATAAATTAGAAAAAAAAAAGAAGCAATTGACTTGAAGGTCAGTATATGGTGAAGTTTGGAATGGCAGGTAATCTAGTTCCTGTTAAACCAGATAGCCACATTCATGTCACTGCATAGACTTTTTCTGCACCAAGATATCAACTTCTAGTTATAATGATATCTGGCAGGTCTTAGGATTAATAATGACAGGACCACATTAGTTTCTTTTAAAAAGCAACATTCATTAAGTTATTGAACACCTGTTCTGTGCTTTGCCTTTCCTATATGTAAAATGAGTGTAATGATAATATTCACTTTACAAAGTTATTGTGAGGGTTAAATGAAGGAAGCATTTGGATCAGCACCTGAATCATAATTCTGGTGCATAATAACTGATATTTATTATTTTTATTATTGTTAGATATTAAAGTTAGCATTGGAGATATTGAGAGAGAACACCAGGAAAGTGAAGTCTGGAAGAACAAAGGGTTTGTCACAGAAGCTCAAGGTCACACCTGCAAGGTCCTCTCCATGGTAACCCAGCTCTTAAAAATTTGTAAAATTTAGCTTCCTGGGTCCTTGAAACTAATGCTTGCTGCTTGCTTCCATTTCAGTAAACCCGGCACATGATTTGACACCTCCAGTGAGAGGTAATATGGTAATTTCTTTGCCTGTGAGCCCAGTAAAAGGACAGGGACAGAGCTAATGGGGGAGCCTGGCCATTTTGGATTCTGGTCTGCTGCAGCTCTGCCGGCTGAAATAAAACGCCTTCTACGTCTATCACCAGTGTTGGGATGACTCTTTCTCTTCATTTTCTCTCTACTGAGCCTAGATTCCTGCAACAATATAAGAAATAAACAAAATACAACCCTTTTCTCCACATAGCTCTAGGCTAATGGAAAATGAGACGGGTGAAGGAATATTTGTGATTTGGTAGGACTTAGTACAACAACAGAGATAGGTTAAAGTCAAGGTGACACAGTTTAAAGGAGGGGGTGTTAATTTTTCTTGGGTATGTTGTGGAAGATTTTCCCAGAATGAAAGGCAGAGGGCAGCAGGTTGACAACTGAGGCTGTTGTGTGGGGTGAAGGTCCTTCTGGCAGGGGGACTACATATGCAGTGTCAGGGAGACGTGACAGGATAGGGCATGTGGGTGCAGTGGGTGGATGGAAGCCCAGCAGGGGAGCACAGTCTGCCTGTGCAGAAATATCCAAAGGGGACGCTGGGCCGTGAGGAGGAGCCGTGTCAGGAAAGGCCTGTGTGCAACATGAAGGACTTTATCTTCTGCCCGCTGCACCCTGGTGAGGGTTTGGACTCCCCCTCACAGACACAATCAGATCAATATTTTAAAAAGATGACTCTGGCAGCTGGGGGTAGATTTAAAGTTGGTGAGATGAGAGGCGCTATTAGGAAGGTCCAGGCAGAGACGATAATGAGAACGGTAACTAGGTCAGTAGCAGAGGGGTAGAGGGGAGTTAAGAGAGTTACAAGGACACAGAATATAATGAGCTGCTATTAAAAGGGTCAGGGATAAAGTTGTTATTTATGGTACAAGAAGACCTTACCAATTATTCTAAAGAAATTTCTCACTTTAATGATGTACCAATGTACGACTGAGATTCTTTGCATTTCTCTTTAATGTGTATACTCTGCTCTTGGGTTTTGTTGCACTAACTAAACTTGTCTCCATTTAAATTGTAACAATTGCAGGAGAATAAAGTCAGCAATATGGTAGCTTAACTTGTGTTTGCTAGAGCCTGTTGTCCTTGAAAAGTGTCAGAATGAATGATTTAGGACTGTAGTCAAGATAAAAATGTGAAATTCTGGAAATAATTGGATGGTAATGGTAATAGGTAAGGATTATACTGATATATGTTAGGGAATTGCACTATAAGGATATCAGCACTATTTGGAAAGCTGTCAATGTTATCTCATATTTAAACTATTAAGTGCATATTTAAACTGTGCAAATCTCTTGCATTCGTTTCATGGCTAATCAATCTAGTCTGAAATAGCTTGCCAAATAGTAATGGGATTTTCTCTATCAGCTAGATACTTAAGTCACTAGACACCAAATTATGGGATAAAAAAATCAATTCAACATCTCAGGTAATTATGGGCTTAGAACAATATTGTGTTGAGTCCTGGCACATATCTCCTAACAGCAGATGTCTTTGTGTTGGACCATTTTGATGATCTCAGTAAATCTAGCATGGAAAACTAATGATGCAAATTATTTTTTCATTTTAATTTTGCATCGTAGATGGAGCTACTGGCCTTTAACATAACTTATTTTCTGTTTCAGCTGGGGCCTATATTAGAACAGTAATCGTGAAGAAGGACAGCAGGTGACACGTCTAGAGCTATTGCAAGGTCTAATATATGGAAATGTAAAGTGGGAGAAGGGATAAATTCTGGGTTTCTCCAGGGGCAAATGGCAAAAGTGATGGTGCCATTTGCTGTGAGATGGGATTCAGGAGGAGGGGAAAGTTTAAGAGGAGACAAATTCTTTTTTTAGATTTGATGAATTTGAGGTGTCCATGGTAAGGATTTGGAAAATCCTTTGCTAATATCTTCAGGAGAAAGCTATGCTGGAGACGAAGATTTAAACATTATCAGTGTACATGTACGTGCAGAAAGGTTACAGGAGTAACCTCTATAAAGAATCGAGGGATTACTACGTGTCAGGAAAGGGAGAGGAGGAGGAGGCATGATGGCAGTCCAGAAGGAAAGGTCCGAGTTGAGTGGAAAGACCATGAACGAGCACTACTTCCATGAAGGGGGAGGGTTTACATCTGTGGTCGCCAAAGCTTTGTTTTTTTGAGGCAGAGCCTCAAGCTGTTGCCCACAGCTGTTGTGGCATCACAGCTCACAGCAACCTCCAACTCGTGGGCTTAAGTGATTCTCTTGCCTCAACCTCCCAAGTAGCTGGGACTGGGCGCCCAACACAATGCCCAGCTATTTTTTGGTTGTAGTTGTCATTGTTTGGCCGGCCCAGGCTGGATTCGTATCTACCAGCTGTGGTGTATGTGGCTGGCGCCTTAGCTACTTAAGCTCCAGGTGCCGAGCCTCCAAACCTTTTTAATTGTACACCTAATCAATAAAGTTTTTTGAACAAACTTCATATATACTATAAATATGTACTTGTAAACTATATATATTTAATATTTTCAATTCATATAGTAACTACGAGTACAATTTAATTTCTTAAGAATTTAGACATAAAATAAATATATTTTACCTATCATAAAATGCGTATTTTCCTCACTTTAATGTCTGTCAGGAAGCTGTAACAGCATTGTCAATGCCCAGGCATACAGGAGCTTAGTCACAATGAACCATCTTGTCACTATTTGTAAGTTAAAATAAAGTTATAAATTTAAATAATCTAAAGGAATGACAAGAAATATTAACTAAACTTGTAAATTATCAAAAAAAAGCTGTATCATATTTAATTAGCAGTGTTTTTCCTTCTTAGTGGTACGTAAAATAATGACAGATATTACAGTCAGTAGAAGTTGTTACGTTTTCTTGTCATACCTAGATGGATCGTCTTCTGTGCCTCCCTTTGGAGACTGAGTTTCAGAGGGAGCAGTCAATAGTGTGGACCACCTTAAAGGCCAAATACCATTTAGAAAATGGGAAAGCAAAGTTCTCTAAATATGTGTGAGACCAGATTTTCAGACATCCTCCTGAGAACCACCTACTTCGTTCTGTGCTGCAGAGCTGGGCTCCTCAGTAGTGGTTTCTGCAATCCATACAACTCTAAATTTCTTGAATTCCAACAGTGGCTTCCCTGACCTTTGCTCCACTGGACCTTTTAGAGACTATGCAATCCTCTAATTTTCTGTACTAAATGCCTTTTTACTTGACATATTTAGAGAACATTGTCTAACAAAACCTTGGTGAATATATTCCCCTAATTTTTCAATTAAGCAGGATTATGAGCTTTTTCTTGTTATCAGTTAGGATTTTTTAGTTGCAAGCAACAGAAAGAATACATAAGCTAATTTTAAAAGAGGAGAAATTTACTGAAAGAACTTTAGAGGGCTTGCAGATTTGATGGGAAGGCTGGAGAACCAGGTGCTGAGAATGATCCTAGGACAGATGGGACACAGACCAAAATCATGCCATAGATCCACTGTTGGGACCCCACTGCTGAACTCCCGAGGTGAGTGTCCCGCCGATGAATCTGAGCCCTGCCCCTGTGCCCTCAACTTGAAGGTGGCAGGGAAAGTGAGCATCTGGCTTTCCAGGTTAGAGTGATTGCTCAGCCGCATCAGATGGGGATTCAGAACTGATAAATGCCTACTCTAACATTCAGTTTGTGCGTGGGTGTTGTAGTTTATAACTTTCATTTTGTCATTGTCCCCACGATGTCCCCTCATGCGTTTAGATTCAGCTTCCTCCCTGAAACCTCCCTAACTGGAAGTGTCTGCTTCCGCTTCTGAACTCCTACAGCAATTTGTATGTTATTTGATCTTATTGAATTCTCACTTGTTTTTACTGATATTGCAGTTAAAAACATGACATTTCTAGCACATTGAAGGCTGTGCAAGCATTTGAGGTCATCGAATCTCACCAACTCACTGAAGTCGTGCCCTGTTCTACCCTATTTAATACCCCACAGTTGCCAGCATGAGACTCAACACTTCCTAAATATTGTCACATGAAGGGACTCACTCCAGGACTCCTCACCCCCTTTTCCCTCCTGTCTTCCTACCCTCCGCTGGTTCTTTGATCCCGCCCCTCCCACAGGCTCTAGGATCTTACTTCGCTCCTTTCTCTGGAATGGCCAATTGCTCTTTTACAACTGCACATGGGCCTGAAATATGCTCACATGTCCCCTGTCTTAAATCAATCTTTCCTGTCCGGCTTTCCTTCCACCTCTACACTTTTAAAAAGAACAGTTTCTATGAGCCTTCTGTGTTGTCACCTTGCTCTGCCTCGCGATCTTTCTTGAAATTTGACTTTTACCTTCTTGCCAGTGGACTGACTTTATCCTTTCTTAAAGTTGCCCATGACTTCAATCCATCTGCATCCTCCCTGGCCTCCAGGGATTGTGTGACCACTGTGTTCTTCTCTCGGATTCTTCTGTCATCGCCCCCTTTTGTTTTCTTTTCCATCCCATGGTTTCTAATACTTCTCATTTATCCTCGAGAAACTGAATTTCTTGGGGATAAATATGTGGAGAGAAGGGGATGCCCCGCATGGGATCTGCTGTGAGTGAGAATGGCCTGACATGTTTAAGACAGTGCTCATTTATTATCATAGCCGGGGTGCTCAGCTGCAAAGACTGAACCCACTCCAGCTTAACAGAAAAGCACTATGGAGGTACAGCGGGTGGTGCACAGGACTGTTGGGAAGCCGGAGACAACACAGCAGAAGGAAGGCACAAGTGATGCCAGAGCCCTTCACAGCCCCTGCTTTGGGCTGACTCTGCAGCTCACTGTCAGCTAGAGGGTTGTCCTGGAGCTTCAGCTCCTCCTGCTTCTGAAAGTTCATGGGTCTGCCCCCACCCTGGCCAGAACGGATTCGGTGTAGGGCCGACTCCTTCATGTTTGTATTAGTTTTCAATAAGGTAGAGATTTTGGGTTGTACTCTTTTTTTTGATCACAAGAAAAATCCGTTCCAGGACCCTCAAGTGACCTATGCGTTCAGATGCTATATTTGGTTAGGAACAACATACTGTTATAGGTCATGGTAATTCCATTTTCTATTTGGCATATTACTCCTGCTGTGCCTAGCATTGTCCAATACAGTTATGGCAATAGGACTTGGGTCATCAGTGGGTGACTTCTGTTTCTTTAGCTCCCTTTTACGTGATTCTCAAACAAACCTAAGTGGTCCTTTTTGTACCTGTCCCTTTCTCCCAATGTACTTGTTTTCTCTATGTCAGCAATGAATTTTCCTAGCTCTTCTCACCTGTATATGTATTGCCATAACTGCTAAAAATAATAATGTTCTTATTTTTCTGATCAGTTGTTAAACAAATTAAAATAATCTGGTAGGATCTGATGTGGCAGGCATCCTTTAGGTCACACGGTGTCCAAATTGCTGTGGAGGGAACAATAATTCCCTTTACAGGGAATTATTGCATAAATGTATCATATTTACAAGGAGGAGAGAACCAAGTAAGACATTACTGAGATTAGTGTTTACAGCAACTACTTAGATGTCATTATAAATACATTTTGGGTTCTTGTTTATAATCTTCTGAGAACATTATTTTTATTGTTGATACTTTCCTGCAGCTTTCTGAAACACACTTAAAATTCAATCTGTTCTCTTGAGCATTTTTTGGTGATCTGGCAACACAATAAAAACTTTCTTTCAGAAGGTCTGGAATCAAAGCAATGAAAAAAAAATTAAAGTTGTGGGAAAAGATAATTTTTTTCTTTAACCTTAGAGGGTTCCTATCTCTTTGCTGAGAGATTTTATTTGAAAAGGGACAGCAGTAATATGATCTGATTGACGTTCTCAGCTTCCCCATACACTAGCTGAAAGTTTGGGGCAAATTCCTGACCCTTTCTGGTGCCTCATTTCTCATTATAAGATGAGAATAATAACCAAGTCACCTACTTATTTCCGAGCACCAGTTACTTTCCCCCTTTCTTAGATATGACTGGCATTTTTATAAAAGTATATTTCAGTGCTTGTCTCTCCCTTGGGTTCCAGAGTGGTTTTGTGTATATCAAACACTGACAAAATGCCCACTCTCTTCGGTCCCTAAACGCCTGGTCTGATGTGACCTTTTCGGTAGGGGGAGGAAGGATGCAGGACAACAGTAGAGGTTCTGGAAGCGTCACTCTATGAATTAATGCTTCTGCTTCAACATAATGTTGGTATTTGATCAAACGTAAAAAGCTTCAAGCTTTTAATGTCCTGCTGACACCAGTATCAACAAAGCATTGAAGCGGAAGCTTTCTGGCAGCTGATTAGAGAGAGATTTTATTTCACTGGCTTTAAGACTAAGTAAACCTTTTAGTAGATCTTTCTCAAGGATAAGCTACGTCGTGTGCTATAAATCAAATTCAAGAGCTTTAATAAAGAATCCTTGATAATTTGGTAATATATTATCACTATGTTTTGGAAAGGCGATAAATGACTGCTTTTTATAGTGTAATTTAAAATAATAATAATATGGATTACAGTTGTGTTCAGTCATGAAAGTATAATTTAACAGTTTGGGTTTATAGGAACCTTTTTTTTGGTTTTTTTGGTTTTTTGGTTTGATAATGTCCACTCTGCTTTTAACTCAAGAATGGCTTACTTGGGAGTGATTTACTATGCTTGCTTTTAGAACCTAGTAGGGCTAAACATGTGCTCAATTGGAATTTCGTGTTGTTGTGTTGGTGAAACTTCACACAAAAATGAAATTGAAAGCTAGAAAGTGAAGACTGCGAAATAGTGAGCCATTCCAACACGGAAGCATGTCTGCAAGCTCGCTGCGTCGGTACGGGATCTCCAGGGAATGGGAGGCTCATTAGGAGTGGTATATGAAAACAGTTTAATGAAAGGACACCTGTGCGTTACTAAAGGGGCAAGAAGTTTAAGGGAAGTAACATGGAGCGGTGACCCCAACTCCCCGTGGCAGGGAGTCTTTACCACCCGAGGCCTGAAGAGGCAAGTGTGTTAGCGAGCTCCTGGATCTGGAAAATATGGCACCTCCAGCAAAGGAATGTGGCCAACAGCAGTTTGCAGCAGAGCAAGGAGGGAGCCAGGGAGATCAAAATCTCCAATCTTTCTTTTTTCCCAATTGGGCTTGACTCTACTGAAGCTGGAGGACAAGGACATCACAGGACATGATCTGAGGCCTAGAGCAGGTGGAGAAAGGCCAAGTGTGGACTGAAGGAATAGCTAGCACCCATGAGCTATTTATTGGTTACGGGAGTGAGGAAGGATGAGCAACATTCTGATGCCGAATGGCATTTATATTTAATATGTATGTGATGAATTAGAGTCTAAACCCAAGGATTTTTGGGTTCCCATTTTTTTGCTTTGCAGTCATTGTAGTAAAAATAAAAAGACTCTTTTAAAGTTCTCATTCTATTCTGATGGCATGTGACTTTCAGAAAACTGTTTGCTTTATATCTTTGATCAGGTTAGAATGCAATTCATTAGCTCTTAATAAGAATGCATTGTTCTTTAGGAACATGGAACAAACAGAAACAACTCACTTCTTGCTATTATCCAGGACCATAGGAGGAAGTTTTGCTATTTATGAGACCCATCAAAAACAAAAACAAAAACACCCAAAATGAATGGTAACTTTCCTTTGAATTGTTCCTCCAGTGTTCGGAGAGCTCCTTTGGGGTTCCTGATCGCCTTCCCACACCTCCGTGCTTCAACTCCCCACTTTCAGAGCTCTCCTCAGGCCTCCTTTCCTGCTCCATTACCCTATATGGGTCCCAGTGCATAAATGCAACTATCTCTCACCTTCCCAGGTATCTCAGTCAGACGAGAAGCTTATTTGCCCTTCTCTGTTTTTATGGCCCAATAGCCTGGGCTCTTGCATTGTGCCTGGTCTACCACGACCCGCACTCCTCTTAATCTTGTCCTTTCTTGCAGTGCTCTGGGGTCAGCCGAGCTGCAGGCAGCACAGTCTACTGGTGAGAGCTCCAAACTGGGACTCATGAGATTAGGTCTCATGTATTGCCACCAATTCTCCATGTATCACTGGTTAAATCAAAGAATATTTCTAAATCTCGCTTTTGTCATCTATAAAGTGGTGTTTGAAACAGATTTGTGATCTCTCAAATACCAGCATGAAATAAGCAGGATGAGAGCTGGTGGAAGACTCCTATCTGTCCTTAAAGGAAACACAGGCTTTGTGGAGAAGGGCTGGACTTTGAGGATCACCAATATGTCCCAGACCTGATCCACAGTTCCAAGCTACAGAAACTTACTCTTTTCCGGGACCAGGGCATGTCATGGTTGACTCACTCTACCTAAACACCCACACAAGCCAAGGTAGATACTGCAAAGCCAATTTATGATTGTTCTGCCTTCTAAGTAAGCACTGCGCCCTTGTTCCGGAGTCACTGCACCAGGACAAGTTCCCCACGGCTTGGCTCCTTTCCCATAAGATTGCCCACACCTCTGTGACCTCCTACAGCAGCATTCCTGAGCCACCACTGCCCCAACACAATCACCCCCAGGACCGAGATAGACATCACGATGCTAGTTTATTGACTTACTAGAGGAAATTTAAAACAGGAATATTCACACCATCAGCAACTTTTCTCAAGCTACATGGGAAATTGAATCACAATCAAAAGCCATTTCCTTTATCGTAGCCAATCACTCTCCAGGAGCCTGATAGACTCAAACTCGGGGAGATCAGACATTCTCTCAACACTAAGCAGACCTACTACATTGGGGACTTAAATCCTGTCTAGAGATTTTTGGTGAGCATGAAAATGAAATGAAGGAAGTTATGCTTATGGTAGGAGGTAAGAGATTCTAATCGTGCATCCATCTCGCTGCCAGGATGTCCTTGGATCTCTACAATCTTTTGTCCATATTGTTGCCTTTGAGAGTCCAAACTGCTGAGGTGGTCTGACTCTGCGCGCTTCCACAGGGGACTATTTCCCCTCTCACCCCTTCCTCGCATCTTCTTGCTTTCCTTCTTCAGACACTAATCACATTACAACCTGCACAGGTGGCCTGGGACAGGTGTCTGCCTTGCTTATTTACACTCAGATCCATTCTGTATGGATGTATGTCAGAGAGTTAAATTCGGAGAGTAAGTCTCAAACATAACAGCTGATGAAGAAGCTTGTACCTCACCCACCCTGCAGGACCAGCCAAGCTGCGTGTGGCGTGAGGGGGTCCGGGCTGCTGTGCCCACCAGTCCCCTGCTGTGCTTAGCACGAGTTGGTTGTGCATCCACTGGCACAGAGTGTACGAGGTATTGAAATTGTACAGTTTAATGTAATTATAAAACACAAAATGGGAGTATGAAAAGAGAATTCTTCTATGAAACCTAAGCTAAAAGCTTTGCAAAGTCTCAGTAAATGTGAACAACTAAAAACTCTGTTGAGCAGGTAATCATAACTATTGGGGAAAATTACATCAATTTAGGGCTTGCACTGAGATTGGTCTACAGCTGTGTTTTAATTTTCATCCACCAGAGACACGAAACTGGAGCCGAGCGAGCCCTCGGGATGTGCTTTATGTGGGTGCAGAGCTGAGCTGATTTTCTTTTGCACTTGTAGGCATCATCTGCCGTGAGAAGGGAGTAGACAATTTCTCGTCTGCTCAGAGGAGCCCTTACTGAAGGACTACCATTGGGAGTGGCTCGAGTGAACATTGTCTATTAAAGCATGCTCAGTCTTGAGCGAGTTTCTCCTCATGCTCCATAGAACCACCTGCCTTTTGAATCAGGAACGCCACAGCCCTTGCTAACTCCCTGAGGTCTATTCCTGTAAAGTCCCTACTCCTTTCTGTAAGTTTTTCCTTGCTCTGCCTTCTGGTTCCACGTCTCCACTCACCCCCACTTCAATATATACAGGGGCACAGGCCCTGCTGATTCCTAAATCCACGAGTTGTGTTTCCAGTTCCTACCAAGCTCTGTCTCCTAAAAAGGTGAAGAATAAAGTTTAAATAATCTCACAGAACGTGACCTTAAATAGAGACTTGAAGAGCTTAAGACAATCCATAGACCACAGCGTGGAGGCAAAAATAAAGTCACAATTATTGGGGAGAGGGGGTAGGAGGAAACATTAAAATGGTGTTTTAATAATTTGCCGTATTAAATTCAATATATATTTATCAAAAAAATATACAGGAAAATATATATCAAACCTAATGTGAAAAAGAGACTTCATGGGAGAAACGGAAAAGAGCATTTTATGTTAATTTAAAAAATCAATTTCCATTAATAAGTGGAAGTACAGGAAACAAATTGAAAATAGTGTAGATCAGGGTGCCTATTTTTTCTTTTAGAAAAAAAGATGATATTGCTGTTCATAATTATAAGAAATGGTTGATAATATTTTAAATGAGTTAACTTTGGTCCATCACACTTACTTCATGGTGTGAAGAAAACAGCACTTGAATGATTTTTTTCCCTTAATTTGTTCTAAATTACAGCAAAGTGCTCTGCGAGAAGCAAGTGCTTGTGTTAATTAACTCAGAGCAAAGAAGGTCACCGGTATGCAGAGGCCTCATTTTGAGGTTTTAGTTATAGATTTTTCTTCCGCAATTAAAGTTATCATTAGGCATTCTGAGCATATGCAGATCTTTATTTTTTTATCCAGAATTTCAGATTAGGTACACCTTTACATTTTTCTTTAACACAGTTTTGGCCCCAAAGCAAAAACTTGCTTTCTTACAATCTCAAAAAGATCTAAAATTTCCTACTACTTAACAGATATCACTTATCTTGTTAAGGCTCTTTCTCTACGTCAGATAAAATTAATCAGTATCATTTCTTTTTCTGATGCTGTCCCTCTTGCCATTATTTGCATCACACTGTATAACGCTTACTATTCACATGTTCCTCTCCTTCTGAAACTGGGCTCTGTGAGGGAAGAAAATGAGGTTTTATTCATATTTCCAGCCTTAGGGCCCAGGACGCTCTCTGGGCCACAAATGTTTACTGATTGGAATTTGATACACTTTTGATACACTTAAAGCCAGTGCTTTTCAACTTTTTTTTTAATCTCACAGCACACTTGAACTTAAACTTATGCGGCACACTTAAATTATGTTGATCAAAGAAAAGTAAAAGAATATACTTACTGGGCTTTGGACGTCTTTTGAAAATAATTAATGATCTTCAAAAAATTTTGTGGCACACCTAAGGTCTCATGGCACACGGGTTGAAAATCACCGCTTTCAGCGCTGCTCATACATAAACTAGTGCTACCGAGACAGGTCAAAGTCAGCTAGACTTCCTCTTCAGGTTTTCATTCTCCAAATTAAGGTTTGACAGACTTCCTATAAAGGCCTGGATTGTAAACATTTTAAGCTTTGCAGGCTGTTGGGTCTCTGTTGCAACTCTATCATTGCGGCATGAAAGTCGTCATGTCCAACACGTCAACCAAGGAGGAAGGCAGGGTTCTAATAACTTTATTTACAAAAAGGGGCCAGCAGGCTGGATCTGGCCCTGCCAACCCCTGCTCTAAGTTTCTATTTTGAAAGATGGGAAAGAGGAAATAAAGACCTCAAGCCTCTATTGTGATAATCGCTCTAATCAAAGGTTCTTATAAATGTTGGCAATAAGAACGAGAGTCTTGTCTTTCTTCCTGTCTCGGTGAAAAGATGGTGTCCTGCAAGGAAGGCCCCGGCTCTACCGCCACCTCGTCCAGCTGCACCACCTGTGCGGCAGGGAGAGGTGAAAAGGAGGCAGAGGCAGAGATTCTGCCGTGAAGCAAGTGCAGATAGATGGCTTGCTGGTATGAAAGATAATCAAGCATTACCAAGACGAAGGACAAGGAACTGGAGTTGTTGAGGGAGCGCTTTTGGGCCTGGTTGTGGAAGACGGGCTTGAAATTGCCAACCGCTTTCCTTTCCCTCAGCACACAGATGCTGCAGTCTCCGATGGAGCCTTCGCCTGTGAACATCGATTGTCTTCACGTGGGCTGGTGCCGGTCCACCTACTAAGGCTCATTCCTCTCCCGGCACTCCTAGATTCTCAGTTCAGTCGCCAACATGCCCTTGCAGAACCTGTCGTTCTCATTTAGGGTCCCATAAAAACGGCCCAAGGGTCTCTCTCACTAAAAGCATACAGATCGACTCCTAAACTGATGGAAGTTTGTAAGGAGAAGGATTTCCCCCCTGAAGCCTTGAAAAAAGCAAATATCACCTTTGAGCACATGTTTGAAGAAGTGCCGATTGTAATTAAAAATTCACATCTGATCAATGTCCTAATGTGGGAACTTGAAAAGAAGTCCGCTGTAGCAGGTAAACATGAATTGCTCAGCCTTGCTCGCAGCAATCATTTGGGGAAGAATCTGCCTATGGACAGAGTGGATGATATGAGCCAAGATATAGTTAAATACAACACATACATGAGGAACACGAGTGAACAGTATCAGCAGCGTGGCCAACCGGAGAACTTGCAGCATGAAAACCCAGGGGAACCCCCACTACCTGAGAAGGACCTGCCAAACTCTTCAAACAGCTGCAGCCCCTGCCAGGATGGACTCCCCGCTCATCGCAGGCCAGATTATCTCTTACTACCAGAACATCATGGAGCTCCCTGCCCCAAACTTAGGCAAACTCTTCATGGCCCAGGCTCTTCAAGAACACAACAACTAAGGAAAGGAAGTTGACAGAAAGACGTTAACATGGACTCTTGAGATCACACCAGGGCTCCTGTTGGAGGAAATATATTTGCACATCGAAAAACACAGAAGATTTTTTTAATATGATTGCCATTTTAGGCTGTACTATCTCTCTAACCAATAATAAAATAAAACAAAATTTTGAAAAAAAGAAAAAAGAATGAGAATCTTGAAATACCGCCTACTATTTGCTCTCTAAGAACAAAGAGGAAAGTAAGTGAGTTTCTGCTCCTGCTCCATACACTGTGTCTTATTAACACTAAGCCATGAGGTTTTAGGGGATAAACAGAAGTGTGAGAATTAGAGGCGCTGACAAGGCAGGGAGGTGACACGGAAGAAGGATGCAAAGAAAAAAGAGCAAACCCAAGTCAAAGGGCTGCAGCCAGGCACGTGGGTCTGGGCCCAGGTCCTCCAGCAGGTTGGGGACAAGCTGTGCTTTTCCCTGCTTCTGATCTGGGACAGAAGAGAAAGAATGTCACACAGCTGTGGTCCTCAAACCATTTTGCTCACATACAAAATTCCTAAAAGAACTTTGAAAAAATGTACATCCTTTCAATACTTTTCCAGGTTGACAGGTAAATGTTTTTATAATGAGGATGCAATTTTAATCATATTATGACTAATGATGTTTAAAAATAAAAGTGTCGACTGGGCCCTCCCGCCATGCTCGCCGGTGCCCACACGCCGCTCACTGGGGGCCACCACTGCCCCCCGCGCCCCACCGGAGACACCGGGGTGGGGACCTGGGCACCCGCAGGGGCTCGGCACACTTCTCCAGCCTCGAGTCCGAGGTATGACGCGGCCTCCGGAGCCCCACCGCCCCCTTGGTCAGCGCAGGCCACAGCCCGAGGG
>CAUYON010031058.1:0-12956 GCA_963573935.1 Arctocebus calabarensis
TTATCAAAAGCTTTTTCTGCATCAATGGAGAGAATCATATGGTCTTTGTTTTTTAATTTGTTTATGTGCTGAATTACATTTATGGATTTATGTATATTGAACCAGCCTTGGGATCCTGGGATAAAGCCCACTTGGTCGTGGTGTATAATTTGTTTGATAGAGCTGTCATTCTTTTCTGTTCCTTTCTCTCTTTTTCCTCCTTTCTCTCCAGATCTCAGTTACAAAAAACCGTAGTGGCCATTTTAAGAAGATTCTCCAGGTTATGGTCTGGGACTAGAGCCAATTTCTGGAGTTTTCTTTGAATGTCTGGGGCCACTTGAGGGATAAATTTGTCTTTTAAAATAATCTGACCCTCTATGGAGTCAGGCGTCAATTGGGTGTGTTTTCTCATTGCCTCCCTAAGCCTCTCTCTCTCTCTTTTTGAAAAATTATTAAATCATAGCTGTGTACATTAGTGCAATCAAGGGGTACAATGCGCAGGTTTCATCTACAATCAGAAATGTTTTCATCAAACTGTTTAACATAGCCTTCATGGCATTTTGTTAGTTATTGTATGAAGACATTTGTATTCTGCATTTAGAAAGTTCCACCTGTAGCCTGCTAAGATGCACCATTGGTGTGGCCCTACCAATTACCCTCCCTCAATCCAAGCCCTTCCCCTCCCCTCCCTTCCCATATTCTTGTTCTACATTTGGGTTATAATCTTAATATGGAACCTTTAAATTAGCTTCATAGTAGGGCTGAGTACATTGGATATTTTTTCTTCCATTCTTGAGATGCTTTGCTAAGAAGAATATGTTCCAGCTCCATCCATGTAAACGTGAAAGAGGTAAAGTCTCCATCTTTCTTTAAGGCTGCATAATATTCCATGGTATATGTATACCACAATTCATTAATCCATTCATGGGTCAATGGGAAGTTGGGCTTCTTTCATGACTTAGCAATTATGAATTGGGCTACAATAAACATTCTGGTACAAATCTTTGTTATAATGTGATTTTTGATCTTCTGGATATATACCTAGTAGAGGAACTGTAGAATTGATGGGCAGGTCTATTTTTAGATCTCTAAGTATTCTCCAAACATTTTCCCAAAAGGAATGTCTTAGTTATTTTTTCTATTTTTTATGTGATCTTGCTCTTATTCAAACTGGTCGGTCCCAAATTGCTGGCCTCTTGCCTTGGCCTTCCAGGGTGCTAGGATTCAGGTTTGAGCCACTGCACACAGCTAACTTTTACATTTTTAATTGTCTTGGAGGATCTATCCAATACTGCCAAAGGGATGTTAAAATCTCTGACTATTGTAGTGCAGGAAGATATCAAATTGTTCATGTCTGTTAGGGCTTCTTTTATAAATTGAGGAGCATTCTGGTAGGGCACATAAATATTTGTCAAGGGAAACACTCAAAGGCACAAATATGAAGTGACCATCCTTATTTTTCCTTACCTTTCTTGGGTTAAAGCCTATTGTATCTGAAAATGAAATTGCAACCCCTGATTATTTCTGATTTCCATTTGCCTGAATTATAGATGTCTATTCCTTCACCGTCAGTCTATTTTTATCCTTTAAGGTAAGATGAGTTTTTTGTATGCAGCAGATAATCTGGCCTGAGTTTTTGTATCCAGTCAGCCACCTTGTGCCTCTTTAGAGGACAATTTAAACCATTCACATTAATTGAGAGTATTGATAAGCATGGTAGTGTTTTGTTTGTCATATTTTTCAAGTGTCCAGTGGTTATTTTTAATTCTTTTGCCATTGTGTATGTTAGGTTTTGTTCAAGGCTTTCTGGGTGAGTTTACTTTGGTGGTAGGGCATTGTGCTTATCATTGTGGAGGATGGGTCTAAGAACATCCTGGAGAGTTGGTTTAGTTATGGCAAATTTCTTCAACATGTGTAAGTTGGCAAAGTATTTGATTTCTCTGTCACAAATGAAACACAGTTTAGCTGGATACAGGATCCTGGCTTGAAAGTTGTTTTGTTTTAGGAGATTGAAGGTTGATGACCATCCTTTTCTGGCTTGAAAAGTTTCAGCTGAGAGATCTGCAGTCATTCTAATATTCTTCCCCTTGTAGGTTATACTTTTCTTATGTCTGGCTGCTTGTAGAATTTTCTTCTTTGTCTTAGCTTTGGCAAAGTTAATTACAATGTGTGTAGGAGATGCTTTATTTGGTTTGAGTTGAGGTAGGGTTCTGAAACTGTCTGCTGTCTAAATTTCTATATCTCTTACCATGCTTGGGAAATTATCCTCCATTATCTCTTGGAATAGAGCATCTGTGCCTTTAGGACCATCCTCTTCTCCTTCAGGAATTCCTAAAAGGTGAATGTTTGCTCTTTTGGAGTGGTCCCACTACTCTCTCAGGGAGTGATCCATTTTGCTCTCCATTTCTTTGCCTCTTTGAGTGTTTGGGAGAGTTCAAAAGCTTTGTCTTCAATTTTAGAAATCCTTTCTTCTGCCTGCTCCACTCTATTACAGGGATTCTACTGTATTACAAAGCTCCTGAAATAACTTTCTCATTTCTTTGAAGTCTGCTATTTCTTTTCTTACTATGTCCATATCCTTGGAGATTTTGTCTTTGAATTCATTGATTTCTTGAGACAACTTTTGAACTACTCCTTGAATTTCTAATTCCAATTTTACTTCCATTCTATTAATCTTATTTGTCATCCATATTCTGAATTCTATTTCTGACATTCCAGCCATTATATCTCCTCTATTGTACCTTGCGGGAGTTGACCTACTCTGATTATTCACGTGGCCAGAGTTTTTCTGCTGGTTCTGCTGCATGATTATTTTTCATAGTTTGGCTAGTGAAGCTGGGAGGGTGAAATTGGACTGAGGGCTCCATGAGCCCTTTACCAAAGAGCTGGGACTGGTGACTGTGGCTTTCCCCCTACAGCTTTACAAAGATTTCTTTCAGTCCTACAGCTAGAGACTCTGAGGACCTGATTGGTGTGATAGGGCTAGGTGACTCTGTCTTGTATTCAATAGCCTCTATCCAATTGTAAATCAGTGGCTTTGAGCTGAAATCTCAGCTGGGGAGAGATACAAGCAAGTAAGACACCCTGCATACCAGGGGTGACAACTAGAAGAGGAGAATCAATCCCTCCCACTATGACACAACCAGAGCTCAACCTCGTAGTGTCCCCAGGTGACTTCCCCAGGTCAACTGTCTCAGGCAGTACAATCGCTGTTCAAGTGGGAGAGTTCAAAAGGACTTCAGCAACCAGACAGCAGGGATCCCCTGGCAGCTCAATTGTGACTCCCTCTGGTGCTTAGTGGAGTCAGGAAGGCCAGTCTAGTTAGTCCAGGGGAGTTGGTGCCTTCTTCCCTACCTTACACCTTAGCCACACCCAGTCACTGGTAACCCTGCAAGGCTGTGGCCCAGTTCCCTCCAATGAGCAAATGCACCAGGGATTTGTGCCTGCCAGAGTCAAAGGGGAGTCAATGCCTCCTCAACTGGGCCACCACACTCTGTCATGAGCAGGTAGGAGGAGCTGACTCCCTCTGGTGCTCATTGGGAACTGGGGAGTATTCCACTTGAGTCTGTTCTGAGCTGGAGGATACCATTGCAGTGTGTACGTCTCTTTCTCAGAGTCTGCGTCTCTGTCCCAGCTGCACTCCTTCTCTGTGGAGAGAGGTCTGGCTCCCTCCAGCCATCCACAGAATTGGGGAGGCGTCTCTCCAAAGTTTGACCCCAGTGGGAGCACACCACTACTGCTGCCATCTCTGGGTCCCTGTGCTGTTGCTACCATTGTGCCTCCACCTGTGCTGCTGCTACTGTCCTACAACTGCTATGCACTTTCATGGTGCTGGGCCAGTCCTTCTTCTCTTGCTTCTCCCCACTTCTACTCGAGTCACAGTTTCAGCACAGCTACACCGTGGCCCAGCACCAGCAAGATGGCCCAGCATGTGATGTCCAGCTCCAGCAAGGAATTGCCAGACACTCCGGGCTCTGGCAGGGGTAGGCTTCCAGACCACCACATGAGGGGGGAAGGCTAGACTGGGAGTTCAGAATGGCAGGGAAAATATTTGTTCCACTTTTATGCTGGGCAAGAAAATGCCCAGGCTCACAGCAGGATCTGTCTGGAGAAGGAGTCTCAGCCTCAGTGGTTCTCTCTTGTGAGGTGAAACAAGAGGTCTTCTGTTCACTGCTTGTTTGTAAGCAACACACAGCGAGCCACTCTCTTGGAGGAAGGGACAGACTCTCATCCTCTTTGGGATGGGTTTTGCACCTGAAATTTGCTTGCTTAGAGTCACAGCTTGCCTCAGTAGGGATGATGTGCACTTATCAATCTTCTCTCTCAGCTCAGTTCCTGACCTTCAGCTTTAATTGTTTCATTCTGAGTATTGTCTCTCCCTCTGAAAGCTACTCTAGTTGGCCATCTTACCTCCTTCCCCCAAGTTTTTACATTTTTAAATGTATAAAAACAGATCAAAAGAGGAATGATATTTTGTGTCACATGAGTAATATTTAAAATTCAAATTCAGTGTCAATAAGTAAAGTTTTGTTGAAACAGTTGTGCTCATTTATTAATTATTGTCTATAACAGTTTGCATGCACAATGATAGAATTGAATTGGTGCTATAAATATCTGGCTCACAAAGCCTAAAAGATATATTGTTAGGCTCTTTAAGAAAACATTTGCTGACCCTTGCCCTAGGAAGACTCAATGGGGATATGGGGTTTGAATCTACAGAGACCCAGATGTCCCAAGTCTCTAAGGAATGTTGTCTGTTTCTTGAATCAGGTGACTCTATTATCCTACATCGTCACCTCAGCAGTCTGTGTCATGACCAGAAAATGCACAGTCCTATGCAGCCATTATGTACTTAATAAAAGGCAGATGTTTTGTGGTCTCTTGGACCTGCCTCAGGCATTAGAGTTGAGACTCGGGAGTGACCTGAGTGTACTGACCTACTGATGCAGCTTCAGGCCAAAGTGACCCCATGTGTGCTATCTATAGAGAAGGGGAAGTGGCTGAAAGTGGAAGTACCAAGATGTCAACAATGGTTACTTGAGGTAGTAATCAATGTTCACTGAAGCACCCAAATCAATGCAGAGTGGTGAAAAATATGCATTGCACTGGCAGATAGTCTTAGCTGAGCTCAACATAGCCCTGCTCTGTGCTGCTTCAGTTCTCATGCAGAGCTTCCCAGAGGATGGAGATGGGAGGGACCATGTAGAGTAGTGCAGAAAGCTCCCCTCTGGGAGCAACCCAGGGGAGGGGAGAATTGAATCCCAACTCTGGCTTCTGAATGCACAAGTCAGCAACTATGGGCAGTGGGTTAAGGTAGCCTCAGGCAAGTTACTTAACACTTCAAAACCTTATTTTATCACTTGTAATGAAAATCTGCCAGGATGAGTTGCTTTTAGGACATAAAATGATAATCTATGTCAGATATGTATACATGTATGTATTTCCTATTTGAGCAATGGTTAAGGATTTGCTAACTCAGTACTTGCAGTGACTTTATAGATCTAGCAATTCCTCTCTTGGGCAGCTACCTAAAGAAGAGAAATCATTATAGCAAAAGGACATCAACACTCTGTGTTTAGCACAGCACTGTTCTCAATAACAAAGATATGGAATTACCCAAAGTGTCCATCAGTGGATGATTAGAGGAAGAATATGTGGTTTATATGTATAATGGAGTACTATTCAGCCATAGAGGGGAATGAAATTATGTCTTTGACAGAAACATTGATGGAACTGGAGGCCATTATCTTAAGTGAAACAAGTCAGACACAGACAAAATACCATATGTTCTTACTTGTAAGTGAGAGCTAAACAATGTGTACACATGAATGTAGAGTGAAGAATGACAGACAATAGAGATTTGGTAGGAGGGTGGGGAGGTGGATGATGAGAAATTACTTAATAGGTGCAATGTACATTATTTGGCTGATGTTGTCACCATGAAATCTATGCATGGAAAATTATACTTGTACCCATACATTTTATAAAAATAAAAAAATAGAGTTTTTAAAATTGTAAAACATTTTTAAAGTATTATGGGCACATAATAGTTGTGGGGTACATGTGTTATTTTGAACAGGCATACAATGTGTAATAAATCAGGGCAATTAGGGTATTCATCACCTCAATTATTTATCATTTTTTTAGTTTAGGAACATTCCTAACTCCTTTAGTTATTTCAAAGTGTGCGAGAACATAATGACCATAATTGCCCTGTTGTGCTATTAATTATTAGAGCCTGTTAATTCTATTGAACTATATTTTTGTACCCATTAATCATTCCTGTTTTATTCCCCCTCCCTACTACCCTTCTCGGCCACTGGTAACCATCAAAAAAATAGAGTTCTGGCTTGGTGCTGTGACTCATGCCTGTAATCTGAGCATTCTGGGAGTCTGAGGTAGGAGGATTGCTTGAGGCCAGCAGTTCTAGACCAGCCTGAATAAGGGCAAGACCCTGTCTCTACAAAAAAAATAGAAAAATTAGCCAGGTGTTGTGGTGGGTGCCCATAGTCCCAGCTATTCAGGAGGCTGACTGAGGCAACAGAATCACCTAAACCCAGGATTTGGAGGTTGCTGTGAGCTATGACTCCACAGTACTTTACCAAGGGCAATAAAGTGAGACTCTGTCTCAAAAAAAAAAAAAAAGAAAAAGAAAAAGAAAAATTAGCCAGGCATGGTGTTGCATGCCTGTAGTCCCAAACTACTTAGGATGCTGAGGCAGGAAGATTGCTTGAGCCCAAAGAGTTTGGGGCTATAGTAAGCTATGATCATGCCACTGTACTCCAGCCTCGGTGACAGAGTGAGACCCTGTCTCAAAAAAAACATATAAAGTTATTTATAGGGTTACTATCTATTATGCATAAAGAGAATAAGCTATGCTTCCAAATTGCTTAAACTATATACACTATATATTGACATCCATTTCCTACAACCAAACCAACCCTAAATTCAGGTTTTGACAATTAGATGGAATTTTATT
Organism: Arctocebus calabarensis; assembly: GCA_963573935.1. Taxonomy (NCBI): domain Eukaryota; kingdom Metazoa; phylum Chordata; class Mammalia; order Primates; family Lorisidae; genus Arctocebus; species Arctocebus calabarensis. The sequence goes on from CAUYON010031058.1 coordinate 6,959, forward strand.
CTTGTATTATTACTTTGCCTGATTACTGGTAAAGATAGCCATTGTCTGTATTTATTGGCCTTTGGCCTTTGTCTTTCTTTTCCTAGGATTTATTTATTCATCCATTTGAATAACTTTTCTAGTTTTTTGCTTTTTTTATTAGTAATTTTTAGAGTTCTTTCTAACTTCTTTTTTAAAATTTATTTTTTACCTTTTTATTTTTTTTGAGATAGGATCTTGCTCTCTCACCCAGGCTAGTGTGCAGTAGTGTCATTATAGCTCACAGCACCCTTGATCTCCTAGACTCAAGGAATCCTCCTGCCCCAACATACTGAGTAGCTGGGGCTACAAGAGAGCATCACCACACCCAGATACTTTTTCTATGTTTTGTAGAAAGGAGAGTCTCACTCTTGCTCAGGCTACTCTTGAAATCCTGGCCTCAAGTGATCCTCCTGCTTTGGCCTCCCAAAGGATTTCAAACATGAGCCACTATGCCTGGCTGGAGTTCTTTTTAACTTCTAAGTTTATGCTGTTAGTTTTAAACCTTTGTAAGGTAATGTAAATATTTTAATTAGTTGACTTCAAACTTTGTTTATGGTGTTGTGTGACACTTAGAGGATTTAAAGATTTTTTTGAAGCAAAGCAAGTCATTTTTTAATTTTATTGCTTTTGCTTTTTGGTTCTGTTTTTTATTATGGGTTAATATGAGGTTTCATTTCTTGGAGGTAATAGTTCCTGGCATCACATGTTTTTCTGTTTCTTACCTTAATATTTTTAGTTTTATTTTTAGGCTGACAGTTCATCCACCTTATTTGTGCATCATTAAGGTTTTGTAGTCATGTAGAATTTCTCCCACTGTGTATTAGCTGTGTACACACAGTGGGAATGGAGTTTGGGTGGACCATTTAGGAGTAATCCAGTCTTTTTCTTTGATATCAACTTTTTTGTAAATTCCTGGCCCGAGATTAGAAACTATCTGCATCTTGGCGTGAAGAAGAAAGAAGATGATGCTTATGTTAAATAAATGGTTTATATTTCAGTTGTCTAATGGTAGAGATTTGATTTATAGGAATTCTTCAGTCTCTAAGTCAACTTTAGATTCAGGGATCACTTCATCTCCCCCACCTTCCCAAAAGCTTCATGAAGGCAAGACCTATGTGTTGGTCTTGATCTATGCCTTGGACATGGGGAGTAAGTGACATTTTTGAATGAGTGAGTAAATTCATGGAAATAGAGAACAAGGAAATAAAGAAATGCAGATCGTCATGTGAACATTCCAGTTTTTTTGGATGTTGTTGGCCTGAAAGTCCTTTCGGGCTTATAGAATTTTAAGATCTGTAAGTCCTTATAGAAAGGAATGGACACAGCAAAGGACTAAACCCAAAGTAACTGAGAAGTTGGGCCACAGTGGGGAATTTGCTAGAGTTTGCAGAGAACACTATAGGGGAGAGAAAAAGTCAATTTTCTGCAGGAATCAAATATCATGCATGGCCTCCATGACTTCTTTCACATTGCTGACACGATGAATTTCTTGAGACATACATAACAGTCTTTTTCCCTGGCTTGTGCCTCATGGAAGTTCAAATTTTCCATGTGAAAAAGAGGATATACAGTTGAGAGGATCTTTCTAATTAACCTGAAACAATAATGTTTTAGAAATGGTATATAAGACTGTAGAAAGATAACCTGTAAGTTATATTTTAAAAAGAAATTAAGAATTTGTTAAATAAGTAGATTTTAGATGCCTGTGCCACAAAGATAATATGTGAGAGGATAGATACGATAATTTGCTTCTCTCTCTCGCTCTCTCTCTCTCTCTCTCACACACACACACACACATATAGCCATTTTATTATCTGTATATATCTATATCTATGACATCACATTATAAACCTTAAATGTATACAATATAATTATAAAAACAATTTAGCCCAGCACCCGAGGCTCATGCCTATAATCTCGGCATTTTAGGTGCCAACGTGGAAGGATAACTTGACCCAAGGAGTTCAAAACCAGCCTGGGTAACACAGTGAAACCTGATTTCTACCAAAAATAGAAAAAATAGACAGATGTGGGGCTTGACCCCTGTGGTTCCAACTACTCAGGAGGCTGAGGTGGGAGGATTGCTTGAGCCCAGGAGTTGGACGGTGCAGTAAGTCATGATCATGCCATTGTACTCTAATCTGGTTGATAGAGAAAGACCCTATCTCAACAACAACAACAATAAAAAAAAAAAGAAAGAAAAACAAAGAAGAAGAGGAAGAAGAAGAAAACAAAAAGAAAAATCTTGCTGGGTAAAGCATCCTGGTATATGTCCCACAAATCCAAGTAGTCTTACTTTCCTCATTTGTCAAATGGGACTGTAATCATTCATAGAGTCCAGAGAAGATGGAAGAAGAGGTGAGAAAATAGAGCTAAAAGATCTTTAGAAGTCTAAACTAATAAATGTCAGTTATTACTCATAATTGCCAAGAGTTATATGATGCTATTGCTGTTTGTCCTTCTTGGTTTTACAAGGGGTAGAGAGTGCTACCACAGACACTATGCATTACCCATTGGCAGGCTTGTTAAGAAAACCTAAATTCTAGATAGCACTTATTTCTGTTTAATGTATAAAATACATAGCATTTCCCTGATGTTGCCCATTTTTAGTGGTTCTGAAAGATTATGAGATTGAGTTGTATGTAGAGAAAAAAAGCTAAAATAATTTATCTCTGAGTAGAATGTACATCACTGCTTCAGTTATCAACAATTCATGGAACATAGTGGGTGTACTTGTGAGAGTTAAGATGAGCATAGTTCCTAAGGAGTAAAGTAAAGGATTTTTAAAGAGCATACATTGAACCTGAGATGTTGCTAATGGGTTAATGAGTCCAAGAGCCATCCCAGCAGGCGCCATTTTGGGGCATCACCAGCCATAAACCCCAGTTACCCAGTGGGACAAGTGTATGGTACTGTGGATCAGTAGTGAAGTACTCATGGAGCAATGTGTAATCTTACCATACACAGGGTTAGGACGTGTCAGAGATAGCCCTGCTGGAGAGTGTGTATGTCTCAGTTTCAGTTCTCAATTTCCTGATCTTCTTGAACCATGTCCTGTATTGCTCCCGGATCTGCAGAGGCAACATGTGTTCTGAGTCAGTTCACTGAGAGCAGTGAGGATGGGAAGGGTTTTGGGTGGGAGGTGGGCAGTGGTACCTGCTGGCTGAGGAGGCAGTAGACCAGGAAGATGAAGACACCCTGCAGCGTGTTGATGATGGTGAAGAGGTAGGCCATCACCTGGGCCACTGGACTTACTTGCAGAATGCCTAGACACCACGTGCAGCCCAGGATGAAGAGCTGAGCTGTCGCTTTAAATGTCAGCATCCTGGGTTGGGTGAGATGGGAAGCAGGTGATATATACAGAAGAGCAGAATCAAGGCTGTCCTTAGCTCAATGGTGGGCGCCCCTTCTCTTGCCTGTAGGTGATTTCTGAGCCTGAATTGTGATTAGCTTAGATATTTGCTGTCTATGATACCCCACAATAAAAATGCCACTGGGGTCCTGGGTGGCATTTTGACTTGGATCTAGAAGGACAGTGACACTTCATAGTTCACATTTTAAAGCTTTTATGATGCTCCATGAAGATCCGTAATTTCATTTAAGCAACATTATTGAGGATGTAATGTGTACCTGGCTGTGTGTTAGACCGTGGGAATTATGTATACTAATAAAAAAGATAAGATTTCCATTTTCATAAGGTTCACAGCTCTTCAAATGAGTAACACAACCAAAGAATGACATGCAAAATTTGGAAAGGATAACGACCTTTCACCACGCCAAAAGCGTGCCTGCAGGAAAGGGCTGCCCATGCCTCCATGAGGATTTGGTGTTGACTTGGAGTTTTCCAGAGGGAAGATTGCTTGAGGGGTGAGAGGGAGTGGGGACTGAGGGTAGGATATGCAAGTACAGACTGTATGGGAGGAAACAGTCACAAAACCATAAATATTTTGCACTTTTGTCATGGGACTGCTGACGAAAGTTCAAAGAATGTTGATTTTTTTACCTTTTATTTTTTAACTGAAGCATAATATTTGTACATATTTATGGGGTACATGTGAGATTATGTTACATGTGTAGAATGTGCAATGATCAGGGTATCAAGTCAGGGTATTTAGGGTATCCATCACCTCAAGTGTCTGTTGTTCCTATGTGTTGGCAACATTCCAAGTCTTCTCTTCTAGCTATTCTGAACTACACGCTACATTGTTGGTACCTGCAGTCACCCTACTCTGCTATTGAAGATTAGAACTTATTCTTTCTGTATAATTGTATATTTGTACCTATGAACCAACTACTCTTCATCCTTCCAGCCCCCACCCTCATATGCTTTCAAGCCTCTGGTATTTCTGGTATTTATTCTACTCTCTAACTCTATGAGATCAGTTTTATTTATTATAAATAAATAAATAGAACCTAATTCTGTCATCAGGGCTGGAGTACAGTGGTGACATAAAAGCTAACTACAACCTCAAGCTCCTAGAATCAAGGAATCTTCCTACTTCAGCCTCCTGCATAACTGGGACTACAGATGCAGGACACCATGCTCAGCCAATGTTTCTCTTTTTTGTGGAGATGAGATCGTGCTCTTTCTCAGGCTGGTCTTGAACTCCTAGCATTACAAATCCTCCTTCCTTAGCCTCCGAGAGTGCAGGGATTATGGGTGTCAGCCACAGCTCCTGACCGAGACCAACTTTTTAATGATGCCACATGAGTGAGAACATGTGATATTTGTCTTCCTGTGCCTGGCTTATTTCACTTAACATAATAACCTTTAGTTCCATCCATGTTACTGCAAAAGACATGATTTCATTCTTTTAAATGTCAAAATAGTATTTCATTGTGGATATGTAGCATTTATTAACTAATATCAATTCTTCCTGTTGCTGAGGGATTCATTAAGTGGGTTTAGAGGTGCATGGAATATGTTGCATGGGATATAGCAGCAGACTACTGGATTTGAGATGGTTGCCATGGAAGGATGGCCACATGTGTTTACTCTAGGTTGCCTCAGAAGACCTTGAGAAGCAACATCAGGGGCTGTTGAGGCACACAGCTGTACTCTTGGAAACCATACATGTCTGTGTAGTTAGCACTCTCTTCTCCAACTTGCCTTGTATTCTGAAGGTTAGACACTTCATTGTTGAGAGAGGATAGTCTGTTTCTCAAAATGCAGAGGATCATCAAAAAGAAAGCCAAATTTACCTTAGGAAAACCACAAAACTTTTATTGAAAAAAATTTAATATTGTTATCACCTTACCATATCTGTCCAGCATCAATTTTACCCTTAAGTAGTTTCTCAATATTAAGTAACAGTATTAGAGTTTGAACTGGTTAGAAAACCCAACCCAACCCAACCCAACCCAACCCAACCCAAGACCACCCAGGGACATTTCTGCTCTTGTCACCATACTTAGAATCCTGCCAAGGATCCTCAACTGGGCAGTAGGAATGATCAGACTACAGCACTTACACAGAAGATGGTGCAGACGGGTCCAAGGAAGCCCCATATAAATCCCTTTTCTGGATGGAGCCAGCAGCTAAGCAAGAAAGAGAATAAAAAGTGCATTTGTCCTTGGAGATAGGGAACAGTTACGTAGATCATTCCCTCCCTCCTTTCTTTTTTCCTTCATCAATGAATACTGAGTGTGTCCTGTGTGATAGGCTCTGAAGATATAATGGTAAAGAAACATGGTCTTAGTCACACAGATCTCAACTCAGGACACACACAATTAGGCCCATTTTAACAATATAACAAAAATGGAAGGTTATGAGAATGTATCATTGTATCATTGGATGTCTGTGGGGTTAGAAATCCCCACATGTAAGTCTCATTTAAGTAAGCCACTAATGGGTTAAACTGGCTTTTGCCTTCACAGAAAAAGCAATAGATTTGGGCAACCCTGAGGCAAACACAAAGACTGTTTTCTGATCATCCGGGAACAGATACTTTGAAGTTTTGCAGCCATTGTCTCCTAG
>CAUYON010031060.1:0-10489 GCA_963573935.1 Arctocebus calabarensis
TTATATAGTGATCAAGAAAATGCCATGAAGGCTATCTGTAACAGTACGATCAAAACATTTCTGAATGTATATGAATCGTGCCCTATGATTGCACCAATGTACAGAATTATGATTCAATAAAATTATAAAAAAAAAAATCATTCAGAAAATTAATGAAACAAGGAGTTGATTTTTTGAAAAAATAGATAAAATAGATAAACCTTTGACCAGATTAAGTAGAAATAGAAAAGTAAAATCTCTAGTAGCCTCAATCAGAAATGATAAAGGGGAAATTACAACTGATGCCACACAGATAAAAGAGATCATCTCTGAATACTTCAAAAAACTCTATGCCCAGAAATTTGGCATTGCAAAGGAAATGGATCAACATTTGGAATCACACCCTCTCCCTAGACTTACCCAGGAAGAAATAGAGCTCCTGAAAATACCAGTTTTAAGCACTGAGATTAAAAAAACAATGAAAAATCTCACAACAAAAAAATGTCCTGGTGTGGATGGCTTCAAACCAGAATTCTATCAAACCTTCAAGGAAGAGCTTATTCTCATACTGCAGAAATTATTCCCAAAAACTGAGGAGGAAGGAATCTTCCCCAACATGTTCTATGAAGCAAACATCACCTTGATAGCAAAACCGGGAAAAGACCCCACTAAAAGGAGAACTTCAGACCAATTTCACTAATGAAGATAAATGCAAAAATTCTCAAAAAATCTTAGTCAATAGATTACAGGTTATCATCCAAAAAGTCATACACCATCCCACCAATCATACCTACAATGCATCTTGGAAGGGTATAGGTGAAACTTACTAAATGCAGAATATAAATGTCTTCATATAGTGATTAAAAGGCCATGAAGGCTATGTTAAACAGTTTGATGAAAATGTTTCAGATTGTATATGAAGTCAGCACATTGTGCCCTATGTTTGCACTAATGTACACAATTATGATTTAATAAAAAAAATTAAAAATTAAAAAAATTATAAGATAGAAGTCATGCTTTTGTTAAAATGTAATTGTTGATAATGTAAAATAACATGTGTATGTTTGTTTTTAAAATTCTTGTTCTTTTAATATTTGCAGATGGACAAAAGAGAAAGAAATCTTTGAGAAAGAAACTGGATTCACTAGGAAAGGAGAAAAACAAAGACAGAGGTAAAGGATTAAATAACTTAAGCAAATGCATCTTCCATGGAGCATGATGGTTGAATTTGGTGGAGTTTTTTAATTGCATAGATTTACGTGGTTCAACTCTATTATGTAAACTGAATTTCTACAATGGAATGTCATTAGGCTGTTTTGGTCTACTCTTCTGTATTTGAGTAACCCTGAACTGAATTGATGAATTCAGTTGGTTTGAGGAGAGTGTGACCTCAGCCAAGTTTATGGTTCCAATTATGAATCTGGCCAATCAGCTATGCATAAAGAGGACCTGGGTCAAGTAGCCATGGACAGCATCTCTAACAATAACCAGCTGTCTGGCAAATCCAGAAAGGCAGGGCTAGTTGAATGAGAAAGAGTTTAGATTTGCTTACCATGACTACTGGAAAGAAAGTTTCATCCTCATGGGTTACTGAAGATGGGCCATTCTTAGCATGCTTACTGTTCGGCCCATATGTTTTGGGAATTGTTGACATTGTAGATGTTTGAGCTGCCTGTTTTGTGTCCTCTTCTGTGTCCATTTAGGGAACTAACTCTTTAGCCACTCTTGGTATTTGTGGTCATTTTTAACTAATGTTTTCTGAGCCCATTGTCTCAGTCTTTTGTGGATTGTTTTTATCGTCCCTTATTAAATGATTGCTGATTGATGTGGTCATATGAGTTTGTTTTCACTTTATGTGACATAGTGAATGAGTGTTGAATGAGGACAGCCATATGTCTCACCTTGGAGTTCTTTTATATAACAGTTGAATTTCTACTTGAAAAGTAATGGAAGGCAATGAAACCAAGGGTATTAAAAATAAATGCATTGTGATCAGTATTGGGCAAGACCTATTTCACACCAGTGATGTCAGCCTTTACACTCAGGTCTTGAGCTGTGCCTAAAGGGTCATGACATTTGGTTCTTTGGGCTAAAGGAGGTAAGGAATTCTGAAGAATAGAAAAGCATTGTTTTACTTTTTTTGCAGTACAGTTTCTCAACCTTGGTACTATTGGTATTTTAGACTGGATAATTCTTCATAGTAGGAGCTTCGCTGTACACTGTGAGATGTTTAGCAACATCTCTGTCCTCTGGTCACTCTGCCACTGGCACCACCTTCAACGAAAATATATTCAGACATTTAAAAGGTTTACATTAAATTTCAGAAAAAGAAAAAGAAATGTCAGTGATCCTTATCTCTGATTGTGCAATAGAATCACTTGTGGAATATTTAAAAATTCTAAGAACCCCACCCAAAGGAGTCAGAGTCCATTGGTCTACAAGGATACCTTGAACATGGGCATTTTTATGAGTTTCTAATGTGCAACTTCTAGGATGAGAACTCTGGCCCATATTAACCAGGATACACACTGGGGCATGTCCTATCACAGCAGAATCTGCTATTGGAATAATGAAGGCAAAGGGTTGTACAGTTACCTATAATTGTCTGATAAATTGTGTTATATTTAATTGGTTATGTTCTCACCCTTATTTTCTAATGACCTGAATATTAATATCCAATGTTGCTTTTATAAACTAGAACTTTGGCTCATTCTATTCCTGCCATGGGGCACCTTTGCCTCTCTAGGACAATTCTCCATGTGTATAGAGTGTATTAAAGGGATCACTCAGGTTGGTATAAATCTGTGTTTTGCAACCTTTTTTTCTCACAGCACACTTGAACTTATAGTTAAACTTCAACAAAACACTTAAATTATGTTGATCAAAAAAAAGGAGTAAAATAAAAAAGAATATACTTACTGTGCTTTGAACTTCTTTCAAAAATAATTGAATTTTCTTTAAAAATTTTTGCAGCACACCAAAGATCCTTTCATGGCACACTGGTTGAAAATCACTGGTGTAAATAATGTATTATCTTTTATTTCTTATTTCAGATTAATGTGAGGGTATAAACAATTAGGTTACAATGTCTGCATTTGTTAGGTAGGGTCCCTGTTATAGTTGTACCACCCAAGAAGTGTGCTGTATACTCTTACTTTGTTCTCATTAAGTGGGAGCATACCAATTCCCCTCCTTCATCCTTCTCCCCCTCTCTCACCTCACTTTGAATTGAACTGAGTTTTAGATTAGTATTAGATCATCTACTGGCTTCATGTTAGTATTGAGTACATTGGATATTTGCTTTTCCATTCTTGTGATACTTTACTAAGAAGGATGTGTTTCAACTCCATCCAGGTTAATACAGAAGATGTGAAGTCTCCATCTTTTATTGCTGAATAGTATTCCATGGTGTGTGTGTGTGTGTGTGTGTGTACCACAGATTATTAATCTATTTATGGGTTTATGAACATTTAGGCTATTTCTACAGCTTGGCAATTGTAAATTGAGCCGCGATAAACAATCTAGCTCAAATTTCATTATGATAAAATGACTTTTTCTTCTGGATAGAAGCCTAGTAATGGGATTGCAGGATCAAATGGAAGTTCTATTTTGAGTTCTGTGAGGATTCTCCAAAATTGTTTCCAAAGAAACTGTATTAGTTTGCAGTCCCACCAATAATGTAAAAGTGTTCCCTTCTCCCCACATCCATGCTGGCCCATCTACAGCTTTGGAACTTTGTGATGTGGGCTATTCTCCCTGAAGTTAGGTGATATCTCAGGGTCTAACGTATTATCTTTTAAAGTTTGGGGTTTTTTGTTTGTTTGTTTTTTAACAAGTGAACAGTTTATTAAGAATTAAACAAAGGTATGGTGTGATACAGTACAAGCAAGACACTCAAGATAGGTATAATAGTACTACTCACACACAAACTTAAATTTCACCTCAAAAAAAAATCACAAGACAACAGAGAAAGCAATTTCACTGTTATAAAATAAGATATTTCATGCAAAGTATTATACTCTGCCCCCCCCAAAGCCCAACCTCCTAACAAACAAAAAACTATCTAGGAATACTGCTGTGCTAACATATTAACTACAGTATAATCATTCATAGTATTATCTTTTAAAGTTTGTTTTTTTTACATATACATGTGTTTGTTAGCTTTCTACTTTTGCCTTCACAAAATTAAAAAGGTTTAAAAGTTAATAACAATAACAATGTTTAAGATAAGGACTAGAAACAAAAACCTCATAAAGAATGAATGAAGATACATTCAAAAAAGAAATCAGACAATTGCTGCATTGAAATATTAAGCAATAATAATAATAATGCAAAGAAAGTAACATTCACATTGTCAAATAAGAGCATGTCTGTTATAGAATGCTTTGACTCTGAGGTTCAGTATCTAATCATCAGTTAACCTCTTCTTATTTTTTTCCAAAGTCTCAAAAAATAGACAACTAATATTTATAAATAAAAGTAAAAGATAATTTCAAAAACAGATCATGCCAAATCTTATAGACAATAGAAAAAGAAGAAATGCTTTAAAATCATTCTACTTAATCTGGGTATGCCTGATATTAAAATGGGAGAAAATAACCCCAGTGAGAATGGCCCATATCACAAAAATCTCAAAACTGCAGATGCTTGCATGGATGTGGAAAGAAGGTAACACTTTTACACTGCTGGTGGGACTGCAAACTGATACAACCTTTTTGGAAAGAAGTATGGAGAATTCTCAAAGAACTCAAACTAGACCTCCCATTTGTTCCTGCAATCCCATTACTGGGCATCTACCCAGAAGGAAAAAATATCCTTTTATCATAAGGACACTTGCACTAGACTGTTTATTACAGCTCAATTCACAATTGCCAAAATGTGGAAATAGCCTAAATGCCCACCAACCCAGAAATGGATTAACAAGCTGTGGTATATGTACACCATGGAATACTATTCAGCCATTAAAAAAAATGGAGACTTTACAGCCTTTGTATTAACCTGGATGGAAGTGGAACACATTATTCTTACTAAAGCATCATAAGAATGGAGAAGCATGAATCCCATATACTCAATTTTGATATGAGGACAATTAATGACACCGTGGGGGTGGGTGAAGGGGAGAGCAGAGAGAGAAAGAATGAGGGAGGGGTGCGGAAAGGAAGAGCAGAGAGAGGGAAGGAACAAGGGAGGTGGGGTCTTGGTGTGTGCCACACCTTTTGGGGGCAAAACACGATTGTAAGAGGGACTTTACCCAACAAATGCAATCAGTGTAACCTCAATGACTCCCCAACAATAAAAAAAAGAAAGAAAATCGGAGAAAATGTATTATTATAAAAGGGAAATTACAAACATATTTCACTTATAAAGGAGTATACATTATTCTAAACAACATATTAACAAGTTGAATTAAATAAAGTTGGTTTTTCCTACGATGATGATATTGATATTAGGGCTTAAATACTTATAATACAGACATTAGATGATTTTTCAGAAAGTGTCCATTCATGCTAAACTAAGCAGAATGAGCATTTTTGCAGGAGATAGATGTTTACACTACCTCAACAGAAGAAGATGGATATGTGCTTGCTTATATTATGTTGAAAACATCAGAAAGAAAGAATGGACATGAATAGGGAAGGAAGGGCCAATGCACCCTAAGCCATTATATATTTTTCAGACCAAATCATACCTTTATAGGCTCAGTAAAAGCTGCAGTGTTCTAAACTGCCTCACAGGGAGCTAAGTGGGAAAAGGAAGGCAGGTGCTGGTGGTTCCAAAGAAAACACTCATTGCTCTTTTAAGGGGGGAAATATCAGTCTTCATGGCCAGAAGAGGTTGGTTTTGTTAAGAGTAGATTTGACACTTTAGAAAAAGGTATCCTGAGTGTAAGTGAAGGCTAACACTGTGGCATCTTTTCTGAGGATAAAGCCCTTTCTATATCAACACTGGGAGCCATCATATGGATGGGAACTAGGGCAAGAGGGGGTGGGCTGCTGTTCTGGCACAGTTGTAATCGGTTCGCAATATTTCCTTCCAGATGAGTATTAGCATTTGGGTTTATAACAGCTGCACATGTGAAAAATGGTCATCATCGAATCCAAGAGTAAAAGAAGAAAAACAGGAAACTCTAAATGATCTCTCCGGTTAGGTCATCTAAAAATAAATAGAAGCAGCCATTTAGAATCAAGTTGCTTTCCCAATAAAAAGTGAATAATAAATGTTCGATATGCCACCATATTAATTGATTTCATCAAATGAATTCTGTCCTGTATGTTATTTAATTGCCTTGATGTGCCTTGATATTATATTTAGCATTTCATGTAATACCCCCCTGTCCCTCCTGTCACTTAAGCTATGCCCATATGACTTTTGAGTTTCACACAGGAACTAACTGAAGATTAAAACTGGTTTGGAAAATATATTTTGATACAGAATAGTTCCAAATCCTTAATTTCTCTTAGTTAAATTTCTTGGCAGTCAGAAGCATTTTTAAAACTTTCAGGACTTCAGAAAATTTCTTTCTTGTGTCAAAAAGAAATCAGTTTATGGGGAATGTCTAAAACTAACTACTTTGTTCCAGTTAATGTGCTTATTAATCCAAGACCATGAGGAATAGATTTTACTGTGACATCACTCTGGGCGATAGGTCTCTTATTCCCAAGACATTTTCAGATTAGGGCATATAATTATCAACCTAAAACTGGGGAAAGTTCAGTTCTGACACCTCTGTTTATGTTGAAATCATATTGTTCCTCACTAAGCTTGTCACTACATGTGAGATGTGAAGTAACACTATATAGGAATAGATGATATAACTTTACTCTTGCCCCTTATTAAATAAAAGCAGAAACATGAAGTTTTCACTTACCAGTATGTAGAAATTCTCAGAGAACATATATAGAATGCTGCTATTGAGCACTAGTCCTAGAGAGGAGAGAACTGGGGGGATGTGGTTTCAGGAAAATGTGGGAAAGGGCCAGCTCACACAGGACTGTGAGGGCCACAGTGTCATTTTTGGTCTGCATGCTAACAACATGGACACACTGTCAACTTGTACTAAAGATAGTGACTTAGTAGTGTCTTTAAATAGATTGCCATGCTGCAGTGTAAGATGTGAATTTGGGATGGGGGTGACAACAGAGTAGAGAGAAGAATGCCATTTGGAAGGCTGTTTGGGAATTCAGGGGAAAGATAATGGTACTTTGAATGAGAGTGAGAGTAATGGTGGAAGTAAAGAGAAGTAGATTGGCTCGGTGCCTGTGGCTCTATGGGCTAAGGTGCCAGCCATATACACCTGAGCTGGCGAGTTCGAATCTGGCCCAGGCTCACCAAACAACAATGGTGGCTGCAACCTAAAAATGGCCGGGCGTTGTAGCAGGCGCCTGTAGTCCCAGCTACTTGAGAGGCAGAGGCAGGAGACTCGCTTGAGCCCAGGATTGAAGGTTGCTGTGAGCTGTGATGCCACAGCACTCTATCCAGGGTGACATCTTTTGGCTCTGCCTCAAAAAAAAAAAAAAAAGAAGTGGATGCAAATGAGAAGTACTATGAGGGAGATATGAATGACAGGGATTTAATGACAGAGTGAAAATGAGTTATGAGAAGAAATGAGGTACAAAAGATGACTCTCATAGTTCTAGCTTTCCCACATGAAGAACAGACATACCATTGGAAATCTGAGTGGGATCTGATAGCAGAAGATGGGGAGTAAGAGATGTCTTTGAGACACCCAGGTGTAAAGGTGGAAGGAGTGGTTGGTGCTCAGAGAGGGGGAGTCAGAGCTGAAGGTAATAGTGAGGTGTGAAATCCCAGGAACGGAAATTAGACTTAGGAGCATGGATGACACTGTTTATGGAGAGGCCAGTGCGAATAAAGGGGTTAAGATTGAGCTCTGAGGACCTTCCACATTGAAAATTCAGGGAAAGGGTGATAAACCCGGAAAAGTAGCAAGAATGTAGACTGAAAAGTAGACGGAAACCCAGTTAGTACTTTGGGGATGCAAAAGGCTGAGTGTTTCCAGGGGCAGCCACCAGGGAAGGCTGTCAAAAGGACAAATGAAATAGAACTGTCAAAGACACTGAATCTAATGACCCTGAAGTCAGCAATAATTCAGAACGAGCTGTTTTAGAATAGCAGCAGAACTATCTGCTAGACTGCATGAGATGAGGAGAGAGTGGCAGGTGAGAAAAGGCCAGAAAGGAAATGGAACACTTCAAAGAATTTGAACTGTGTAGAAAAGACAGGTGATGAACCATTGAGGAGAGAGTAGGGTGGGCCAGGGTTATTTGCTTTTTAAAGAAGGAGCTGCTTGAATATATTTAGTGTAAAATATCCAGTAGGAAAAGGAGTTGAAAGTACAGACAGGCACAAGAAAATGTCATTTATAGCAAGGGTTGGCCCACCAGCTGTATTTGTAAATAAAGTTTTATTACTTGTTGTCTTTGGCTGCTTGGCCACGAGGCTGGCAGAGTTGAGTAGCTCCTACAGAGACTGTGTGACCTGGCAATGGCTGAGACTGAGGAGAGGCCCACTGAGCACCAGGGCACAGACTTGAAGGACGTGCCCACTCTGTGTGCCTGAGTGGGAGTATCCCAGGCATTCTAAGCTCCAGCTGTGCCCACAGAGCCTAAAATATTTACTATCTGACCTTTTACAGAAAACAACTGCTGAATCTTTATTCTGTAAGAGAATTAGGATAATTATTTTGTGGTCTTTGTTGCAGTACACTGTTACCCCTGGTTTAAAGTCATCAATAGTTGGAGCCTGGGAACTAGGGTGAGGTGGAGATGTTGGTGGCTGAAGTGTCACCCTCCATAGCACACAAGATGGGGGGCACCGGTGCCCTGGGTGTGAGGAGGGGAAGCCTTCCCATCTGCTGATTGCTCTTCTCCTGAAGCAGAGGCAGAATCATTTGCTGGTGGGGAGGAGCTGCTGAGAAGATCCAAGATTGCAGGCGAATAGAGGGGATGGGACTGGTTGTTGAAAAGAGTAGTAGGGCTAAGTCCACCAGAGAAACGAGATGAGGGGGTTGGCAAGTATTCAGGGCCGAGCTGAGGTTGGTAAGCATGGCCACGGTAGTGTCAGTCCTTCCAGGCAAACATGCACTCGGGCAGTCACCCAGATGCAGCACTGAGGCGGACAGTGGGTGCATCTGGATGGGGGTGTTGAAGAACGCTAATTTGGAAGGAGGCAAAGACTGACTGGCAGAGGCTAATGGTGCAGAGAAATGTGGCACAGTTGGTGCAGTGGAGGGACCTCAGTAGCAAACGAGCTGACAGAGCATGCCAGAAAGACCAGAGTGTGGTCAGTGTAGCAGTTCCAGAGATGGGATAACTTCTGGTGAGGAAAGGTCCAGGATGGGACCAAGGGATTTGGTGACATAGGTGGCATGCAGAAAAAAGGTAAGAGCACACCTACAGTGCATTTTACAAGGGTACATGTTAAATCTACTAAACGTAGAATATAAATATCTTAACACAATGACTAAGAAACTGTGGTGAAAGCTATGTTAACCAGTTTGATGAAAGTATTTCAAATTGTATATAAAACCAGCACATTGTACCCCATGATTGCATTAATGTACGCAGCTATGATTTAATAAAAAAAAAAAAGAAAAAAGAAAAAGGTAAGAGGAGAAGCGGGTCAAGGAGATGTGAAGATGGAATCTGATAGGTCATTTAGGTGGACATCCAAGTCACCTAGGATGATGGCAGATTACGGGTCTGACTGTGAGTCAAAGTCAATGACAACAGAAGGTTAAAACAAGCAGAGGACATCAGAACCCTTGCAGTAGCAGATTTCTGCCACAAAGTGGGAGAGTGAGTGTCCAGAAGTAGCCATAGGGAGCAAAAAGGCTGGCACACAACCTCCCGACCTGGAGGCTCGTGGAGAGGGAGAATAGACAGTCACTACAAATGAAGACAGCAGAGAAGTGTCTCCTTAGTGAGCACATGCCATAGATTAGAACATGGTACCCACTGGTTCTGGCCCCAGCACTGTGAGTCTGGGGTAATGTCCTTCTTGTTTGAAAAACCCATTATCAACTTTATTACCTTCTATCAACACCAAGAGCCTTGAGACTCCTTTTTCCCCTAACAGAAGAGCTTTGAACTCACAGGTAGGCATATGTACCTAACACTTTATTTACACATAAAGGAGGGTTTTGCTCTAAAGACTTGGGATGAGCCCTCAATTTCATAATAGCTGTGTTTCTGAGAATAAATGGTAGGAATCCTTCCTAGAATTTAGCATGTGCAAAATAGACACTGGAATACAAGTTTCAAACATGGGAGGGCCTCCTTTCTGAAGCTTTTAAGAGTCCTCAGTGAAAGCACCAAGAAGCTAAAGAGACTACATCAAAAAAAAAAAAAAAAAAAAAAAAGGAGGAGAAAACTAAAGATAGGTTAAGAGAGAATAACCTGCAGAGAGATAATTAAGAGATATATGATTCTGAACTGCTAAAAGAACATGGGAGCTAGAAAGAAATCAAGTACATTCTTTGAAAATCTATATA
>CAUYON010031061.1:0-11746 GCA_963573935.1 Arctocebus calabarensis
TTTATATAGTGATCAAGAAAATGCCATGAAGGCTATCTGTAACAGTACGATCAAAACATTTCTGAATGTATATGAATCGTGCCCTATGATTGCACCAATGTACAGAATTATGATTCAATAAAATTATAAAAAATAAAAAAGAAAACCATATTAGGAATTTTTTTGCTGTTTCCTGAATAATAACTTTCTTTTGGCTCACAAGTGTAGGTGGTCTGTGGTTGGCTGTCTTCACTGTCCGCCTCCGTAGAAGACGGAGGGTTCCAGGATTTTACTTGTGAATGATGTATGCAGGAATCGACTCCTATAACTTCAGCAGCTGTAGAAGAAGACAAGATAACAGGAAAGGGGACTTCTCAAGTTGGGGGTAGGGAAGGTGAATTAGAGGGAAGAGTTTTGATCATGACTAGATCTCCAGGAAGGAAAAGTTCCTGTTTTAGTTAGTATGTCCCTTCCCAAAAGGGGAGCAGCACTTTCAGGCATGATTAGGGAGGCATGAGAGAACAGCAAGTCATTCCAATTGCAGCTTAAAGGCTGGGAGAAAAATTTGGTAAGCAGCTTTCCAGACACCCCCTATACAGTTATGGATTTGAGGGGATAAAAGACCAGGGCTAGAGAGAAGCACAGAAAAGGTTGTTCCAGTGTCCAAAAGAAATTTTATCTCGTGGCGCTCCACTATAAGGCAAACCTGGGGCTCTTGAGGGGTGATGACACAAGCTGGAACCATGAGAATTTGTCCCAGGCACCCTCAGTCCATTTTGGGCTCCTATGGGGTCACTGTCCCAGGAGGCCTTTGCCTCTGGGGACAGGGCACCCTCCATTGGTCACCCTTACATTCTGGACAGGGACCAGGTGGCTTGCCCAACCAGTGGTGCTTCTGGGGGCAGTCTTTTCTGAAGTGACCAGTCTGACCACATTGGAAGCACTTTTTTTAGCTCCTCTGGTTTCCCTCTGCCTCGAAAGTTGCTTGTTTGTTGGAGTGCCATTACTAGAGCTGTCATTCTTTTCTCTTCCTTTCTCTCTTTTTCCTCCTTTCTCTCCAGGTCTTGGTTATAAAAGACCATAGTGGCCATTTTAGAAGATTCTCCAGGTTATGGTCTGAACTTAGAGCCAATTTCTGGGGTTTTCTTTGAATGTCTGGAGCTGCTTGAGTGATAAATTTGTCTTTTAAAATAATCTGATGCTCTATGGAGTCAGGTGTCAATTGGTTGTGTTTTCTCATTGCCTCCCTCAGCCTCCTTTTTTTAATATTAAATCATAGCTGTGTAAACTAGTGCAATCAAGGGGCACAATGTGCTGGTTTAATATACAATCTGAAATGTTTTCATCAAACTGCTCAACATAGCCCTCAGGGCATTTTCTTAGTTATTGTATGAAGACATTGTATTCTGCATTTAGTAAGTTCCGCCTGTACCCCTCTAAGGCTGAAAGTATTTTTAAAGGGAAGATCCAACTGTACAATGTTTACAAGAGATGCACTTTAGGAACCAGGATTCATTATAGCAGCTGAAAGAGAAGGGACAGGAAAAGATAACCCAAGCAAATGAAAATCAAAGAGATCATACGAAATAGATAATAAGTCAAAAACTGTAATAAGGATTAGATAACCTTATTGCATGATGATAAAAAGAGTCAATTCCTCAAGAAAATAAAACAAATGTAAACATATAAAGCAAATATTAGCAGAAATGAAAGAAGAAATAGATAGCAATTCAATAATAGTAAGAGAATTCAATACCCTACTTTCAATATTGGATGGATCATCTAGAAAGAAAATTAATGAAGAAACAGTGAATGTGAACAGTGCTCTAGACCAAATGGACCTAACAGACATACACTGAACATCACATCCAAGATCAGCTCTATGTACATTCTTCTCAAGTTGCAAATGGAATATTCTCCAGGATAGATCATATGTTGCACAAAAAAATCAAGTGAACAAATTTAAGAGTCTGAAATTATACCAGATATGGTTTTGTAACCACAATGGTAAGAAACTAATGTGTGGTGTGTGTGTGTGTATACAGAAGTGTATATTTTTCTGTAAAGGTGGAAGAAGAGATAAGAAATCTTACAGATGTGAGGCAGAGAAAGGGAAGAACATAACAGTGCAGCAAACCAAAGGGGCATCCTTCCAGGCTCTAAGCTAGGATTTCCCTGAAATTCATACAGCAGCAGAACTTGTAGATTTAGATCTTATGGACATGGTAGCATTTCACAAAGGGAATAGAGAGCCAAAACATGGCCAATGTCCTGGAACAAAGACACAACCAGATGGTAAAAGAAAATATTTTCTCTGTTTTAGGGAGGATATTAAAGTAAGATCAAGTATTATTCAGGTGGCTTTCTAAATCCCCCTAAAGCCAGGGCAGTGAGAGATTATAAAGAATCTGGATATTGTAGTGCATTGGAGGGCCTGCGATCCACATAAAGAGACAGGAGATTGTTGTATAAACCTTAGAGATGCCATGTAGAAGTATGGGCCCTAAGTGGATTTTTCTGAAGAGGCCAGGAATCTGGATTTTTATACAACATCTTTAGTTCTGTAAATGCTGGCAATGTCAAAATAAGTTGATGGGCTATGAGTTTCCAACTATGACTCTGGTTTAGGTGCAGGAATAACCTTGACTCAATACAATGAACTATGAAGACCTAGACCTGCAATAACTCCCAGGTTGTCTCTCATTCATTCTCTATCACCAGAGTCATTTGCTTTTCACCTGGGCAACTCCATTCCTAAAGCCTTTGATGAATAGAAAGATATAAAACATATTCATATTTAGAATAACCTGAGACAATACAGTGGCTTTTTAGCATAATCCATGAGCCTGATGGTCCTGGGCTCCAAATTTGAAGTTTAGAAAATTATTTCACTTCTCTTACCTCCATTTTTCCTATTCTTAAAATACAAATTCTAATACTGACCTCACACTTTTTTTTTGTTGTAAAAATGCATTAAAACATCAACTTTAGTGCCAGGTATATAATAATATGGCATCCACAGATGCCAGCTGTTATATGCAAATCATTTAATAGGTCCCTGTTGACTATTACAGCATCACCTGGTTGGTTCATTTCAATTAATTACCAGCTCTGATTAAATGATAGTGGCCAAATCCCTGTTTCCAAAATGCTTCCCAAGGTCTCACTTCTTTCCCTGGTTTACATCAATTCCCCACTCAGCTCCTAGCTCATTAATAAGCTGGCCTCGTGATTGTTTTATAAGAGCCACCTGTAGCCTGTAAGTCCAGCCCAAAAGGAAAACCAGCAGAGCATGCAGGCTGGTGGCAGGAGTTTCCTCTGTATGGTAGGTAAGTTGTCACTTGGACAAGGCATGGATATAAAGCCTGATTTAGAGTGTCACAGTGCCGCAGAAGCTAAGGCATCATTTTGCACTATATTCTATTTGGAATAAAAACATTACTGGCAAACAGGTAGGAAAATGTCTTTAGGGTAGCCTTATATGACTTTTTTATATACTTATTCCCTTCTTGATTTTGCCTGTAGGAGTCAGAAAATCCAGCTTCCACCTTCTCAGGTGTGATTTATTTTTAGAAGCTTTGGGAAAGGTGCATAGCCCCAAATAGCCTCAAAGTCTCCACATTCCTGAACTAGTCTGAACCTGCTAAAAAAGTATCATAACTTAAGTCTGTTTCTCTCTTTCCCTGGATGGTGTCTCCCTTAACTCCTACTGGCTTTTATCCTCATTAATGGGACCATCCTCTTCTCTGTCCCCTGACAAAACACAGGAGGCTTCCTGCCCTACTTCTTCTCCTGAATCCTCTCATGCTCAGCTAGACAGCTCTCACACTCCAGCCTGTTGGCTTTGCAAAAACAGAAGCTCTGAGCTCTACTCTTAGTCTCTTAATCTTTAGTCTCCTAAGCCTCTAATCCATCTTCTATATTGTATCTACTCTGAATTTATTTTTTCTTTTCTTTTCTTTTTTTTTTTTTTGAGACAGTGTCTCACTTTGTTGCCCTGGGTAGATTGCTGTGGCGTCACAGCTCACAGCAACCTCAAACTCTTGAGCTTAAGCAATTCTCTTACCTCAGCCTCCCTAGTAGCTGGAAGCACCTGCCACAATGCCCGGCTATTTTTTGGTTGTGGTTGTCATTGTTGTTTGACAGGCTTGGGCTGGATTCAAACCTGCCAGCTCCAGTGTATGTGGATTGTGCCCTAGCCACTGAGCTACAGGTGCTGAGCCTACTCTGAATTTCTTGTTAAAACACAAACTTCTTCAGATTGTTCTTCTTTTGTAAATCCTTTGCTGTTTGTGCATTATTTGTTGATATTATACTTCCTTGATTTTCTGCAATTATTTCTTCTTTGTGATATGTCCTGAATATCCTGGTTTGAAAATATTTCCTAGTATTGAAAGGGTGAAAAGCAGCATAGAACTTGAGGATCTATTTTCTTGTTAGTGTAAAGACACAAATGAAAAAATACCATCTATTAAAGATAAGAAATGTACACAAATAGCACATGGCATTCATTATGGGACTTGGCAAGTGCTCCAAATGTAGTGCAAAATTCGCTCTTCACAAATGCAGAGAAGGCAGGTGACTCCCCTACTGAGGTGATCAGGGCCCAGAGGAGTCGGCTTCTGGCTCCAGCTCTAGAGATTATGCAAACCATGGTGTAGAAAGAATTGGCTGGATTCAGTGAGTGATGGTTTTTGAACAATTAGGAAAAGGGAAGAGTCAGAAAGAATCTAGTTTTCAGCATCTACTGCCGAGCAATTTAAGAAGTGGAAGTGATATTTATAGAAGGGGGAAGACGCTGGGGTGAGGGGGCAAAGTACTACCAGGATGATAATGCTTTTCAAGTGGATACACAGTCCAGGCAGGAAATTTGGAAAGTGGTGAATATAGACAAAGATGGAAGCCATCTTCACAGAGGTGTAAATAGCCACATCCCAAGGTTTGTGTGTGGCAAGAAGAGACCAGGAGTTCAGTATGTAGTGAGGGACGTGGGTGCATCACCTACCCTCTAAGTCTCAGCATCATCATCTGTGAAGTGCAAAAAAAGTGCATCACCATTTTTTAATTATTATACAGTTCAAATGAAATAAATGCATATGAATTGCTTGGGACACTATCCCAGAATATAGTACATGCTCAGAAAACATCATCTATGGTGAAGACAAGAGGATGGTAACCATCATCAACATCACCATTGTTATTGTACGATAATGTTAAATTCTTGGAGATGTCCCCATTTGGGGACTTTGGGGATAGAAAAGGGAATAAAAATTTCCATAATGAATCAAAGACAGCAATCAGAAGGACAGGAGGAGGAAAAGAAGAGTGTATGTCATTTACATTATGTTGCCATGTCACTGCTTTTCCACCATTAGACAGGGAAATAGTGAAGGGCACAGAGCCCAGAGACTGAATGTTGTTTATCTCCCTGTTGTGCACAGCACCAAGTCCTCAGAACCATCATGGGGCAGGTGTCCACAAAAAGTGGAGGGATAGTTTCAAGATTCAAATTGACCCCACAAGCCACATTTGCAAAGCTGCAAGTCAGATGATTACAGACAAAAAAGCCATTGGATTGGGGATGGAAAATATTTTGTTGAATTTGGGGAGCGTGTTTTTAACAGAATTCTTTTTTTTTTTTTTTTTTTTTACTGGAGAAGTATCTTTATTGGCTGGGCAGCCTACTTGAGAAACAGAATTCTTAAAATTCCAGGAAGCAATAAATTGAAGAGCAATGGGTTATGAGTAAAGGGTTGTATATATAAGATCATGGCTCAGACCTGTAGCTCATAGGCTAGGGTGCCAGCCACATACACTGGAGTTGGCAGGTTCAAATCCAGCCCAGGCCTGAAAAACAACAATGACAACTCCAACCAAAAAATCCCACGCATTGTGGCGGGCGCCTGCAGTCCCAGCTACTAGGGAAGCTGAGGCAAGAGTAGGAAGTCGCTGTGAGCTATAACACTATAGCACTCCACCTAGGGGTGACAGCTTTAGACTCTCTCTCTCAAAAAAAAAAAAAAAGAATAGACCACTACACACAAACACAGACCAGCACACATGAGTACAGACCACTCTTCTAAGGAAATTTGATAATTAACCAAGAAAGAGAGTAAGGTAATGGTTTGAGGAGGGTAGGAGGAGTCAAGGACATTTTTTTTTTTTAAGAATTGAATGTGATTTGACCATGATGAAAACAGCTGAGGCAGCGAGTGTGAGTAACGCCAGGGAACACAGCAAGCAGTCATGCTGTGTGCTGTCAGCATTGTGCCCTCACACATCACAGAAGGGGCAGAAAAAGAAGAACTCCCTCTGAAATGAGAAGGAAGAAGGCAAGAACAGGTGAAAATATAAAAATTTGAGGGAGAAATAGGAACATTGAAGCACAAGTGGAAGAGAGCTGGTCCCTGTTGGTTCCATTCCCACTAGGCAAAACACATGACCAGGGGAGTGTGGGGACAGGCAGGCTCGTACCACTGTTCCCCATAGGAGTGGACCACTTCCCTGCAGAGAGGGAGCCCCTCGGCCAGTATTAGATTGGCTCCTGCTTAGGAACAGCTCACTCTGTACAGACT
Source organism: Arctocebus calabarensis (assembly GCA_963573935.1). Lineage (NCBI taxonomy): Eukaryota > Metazoa > Chordata > Mammalia > Primates > Lorisidae > Arctocebus > Arctocebus calabarensis. Next base: position 6,555 of record CAUYON010031061.1, read on the forward strand.
CAATGCACGTTCCTTTGCTGGCTTCACCATGTGCACCCCTGACCCTCAAGCATGCCCACAGCTTTCTGCACTTGAAACCCCACCCAAAAGGGTTTCTGGCTCCTTCCACTGCAGCAGAAAGTGGGTGCATACAATAACACTGCTAGAATTGGCCACAGAAGGGCCTCGCGGACAAACGCCTTGCAAGGGGCTGGCTCTTGCAAGAACCAAGCACACACTCTCTCTTCTAGCACCTGGTGCACCCTCTGCCCATTCTCAGCAACCTCAAATCATGACGTAGACCTGCATTCTAACCTTGGTCATACAGCCTGGCCATCTACGAAACAGTGAAAAAAGGATTAACTTTTAGATGTCTGTCCTTTTCATCTTCTTGAAATTATGCTTTCTAAACTATCCAAGTTGTTTTCTCACTTGAGAGGTATCTCCAAGATCCTCTTAGTCCCAAAAGAAGTACAGGGAATAGACCAAAAACAGAAAACAAAAAACTGCATTAATTCAGGAGACTTTTGTGGGGAGAGGGCAGGAGGCAAGAGTGAGCCCAGCCTTAAAGCTTCCGCCTGAATGTCAGCACCAGTATCTACTTCCTTTTCCCCCAGCACAACACACAGCAGGGGCCTCGGAGTGTTCAGCCTTGGAGACAAAACAGTCTTCTGACTCTGTTCTCCCGATCACCGAGGTTCCAGAACATCATGCAATTTGTGCTCATTTTTCTTGCTCCTCTTATAATACTTTCCCAGGTGACATCCAGTAAGTCTGGTGCTCTCTTGCATGAATGTCCAAGAGGGTAACTTGGGGGTCTCTGGAGAAGCCGGAGGAGCTGCCAGAGATAGCTGGTACAGAACATGGACATGGAGTTTCTTTACTGGTTTATTCTGCTTTTCCCAAAGGTAAGCACTGTCCCTGCATTCACTAGCCCCAGGAGTGGGCCCTGCGGGGTGGCCCATCATCAATGGTGATGAGGAGGAGACATTGAGTCTGGCAGGACTAAAGGGGCCAGTTTTACACCACTGGATAGTGACTCCATCCAAGCAGGATGTGGGGGGCCTGAAGAACCTTGGAAAACAGCCTTCCTGATTTAGCAAAAATATCACATACAACCTCCTCAAATTATTTTATCTTTCCTGTTAATAATAAGAGAAGAAGAATAGAAATGTGTGCAGGGTAGTATTTGGCCAATACTGAGTCTCAGTGACTCTCAGTGTGAGACCACTGAGGAGACCTGGTCAGTCACCTTCCCCAACAGTCCTTTAACGAGGATCTTGGCATAGTCCCTGGGCAGACAAAATGTGTTGTGCCTTGACAGAGGCCTCTTTCCTCTCGACTATGTCCAGTTGCTCTGAGAACCTCAGCAGAGTGGTTTAGTGACTGTCCCGGGCTTTGAAAGCCCATCCCACAGTGGCCAACCCCCCTGCCCAAGTCACTGACTTGCATTGTTTGTAAGTAGATTATATAAATGGGTTTTAAAACACACTGAATTTTGAAAGGGTAACCACTAGGCTCATTGGTTGAACTGTATGCACAGCTTTCCCTCCCAGCTACTCGGAGGCTAAGATCAGAGGGTCTACTGAGCCCAGGAGTTTGAGATCACAGTGAGCTATGATGATGTCACTGCACTCCAGCCTGGGTGACAGAGACAGACCCTGTCTCAGAAATAAATAAATATTAAGTCTAGTTTTTCATGCATCTGTGGCATGGCCCCTGTTTATCTACCAAATCAAATGCAAACTAGTCCACATCCTTACCCATCAGGCTTTGACCAGACCAGACCATTCTCGGCTCCCTGAGCTGGCCCAGTGCTTCTGTACTTCTGTGCTCTTGCTCCTGAGAGGGTACGAGTCTCTGCCTGCCCCACCAGACCTACCATGTCCTGAGCTCTGTGCCTCATGATGGGCCATGTCTCCCCTCTTCTTCACACTCCCTCTTCTTGTCTTTATATCGCATTTCTTCTCTCCCTTTTTTTGCTCAGAAGATGAATCCCAATATCAAATAGAATGTTCACAATTTAAAGGTGTTTGCAGGAAGCTGAAGGGCCTACAATGCTTGCTCCGGCCTGCAGGATGCAAAAATGCCAAGAAAGTTTGCTGTCTGCAGTTACCATAAAGCGTTCCTCCTCACCCAGACGATTCAGTGGAGACAGACAGCTCCATTGCTATGAAATGGCTCACTGTGAAATAAAACCTACTGTGAAATATTTCCACTGTGAAATAAAACCTATGCATTTCCCAGTCCTAATTTCACCATCCACTGTGAGGGGCTTTCTCTGAGATGCGTTTAAAGAGAAAATGCATTTTCTAAAGCTGAAGTCATAGCTCAGGTGCCATCAAGAGATATGCACAAAGCAGGGCACATCAAGCAGGGTGCAGAGTTGATTTTTAAACCTCCAGAGAGACCTAACCCAGTGGCAAGAGGCAATACTCGCATGGATGGTTTCAGACTAAAGGCCTACAGTCTGTTACCCCTCTGGAAGAAAGGGTAGTCTATTGTTCCAATGTTGTGGAATTTTTTTTTCCTATTTCCTTGTTTATGTTCTTTTAAACAATATAAATGTTATTTATCTTATATGTTATAAATATGTTAAATAACATATTTAAAGGGATAAATAATTAAGCAAAAATAACAGTGATAAAGTCAGGATGCTAGAAATTGCCTCATGTATGTAACTACGACAGAAGCACACACAATTGTGAGAATATGTAACCCAGGAGCCATGTTGAAGTGTTAGCATTTGGTAACTATGTAACATGTCAGAGGTCCCTCCAGATGCTAAATTATAAGATTACAAGAAGGCAGTATATGGCAAGAGGTCCTCACTGATGCCAATACAGCAAGGTCACCACAAGGGAGGAAGGGAGGAATTTAATAGTGTGATGATTATAGCTAGACTTTGAAAACAGTCAGAGCCCAATAAGGGAAACAAATGAATTTAGAGCAATCAAACTGTGGAAACTGTAGGAAACTGGCTATAGAAGTGATAAGAGAGCTGGAAAGACAAAATGTATGCTGAGTCATCTCAAATTCACAACAGCAGCAGGACATTACCATTCCCAGGGCTAGGGGTGCAAAGGTAAGAAGGAGGTAATGGTCAGCTTGCATGCAGACCAACCAGAAGTATGAAATCATGTAGACCCACCTGTGGGGGCCAGGACCATGGGCAAAGCAGCTTTCGGAGCTGCAGAGAAGTCCCCCATCTCTGTCAATACCTCCCTTTGGCTAGTCTATCAGGTACCCAGAAGGTAGGATGTTGGGAAGTGTGTTCAGTCCACAGAACAGCACAGGGACTGAGAGCAAATGCAGGGATGCCTGGCCATTTTCTAAGCCACCCCACTCAACTTTTCTGAGCACCAGTTTCCTCATCTGTGAAATTGGGACAATGTCTCCCTTTACCTATATGATTTACATAACAGTGGTCAAGATAAGATTAAAATGACAATCAAGGAGTTGGGGATTGTTACAGCCCAATCTTCAGTTCTCAACTTCCAAATTATGTCAATATAAAGAAAATAGTTGGCGGGCTCCTGTAGCTCAGCAGTTAGGGTGCCAGCCACATATCCTGGAGCTGACAGGTCCAAATCCAGCCCAGGCCTCCCAAACAACAATGATAAATACAACAATAAAATAGCCAGGTGTTGTGGTGGGCGCCTGTCCCAGCTACTTGGGAGGCTGAGGCAAGAGAATCACTTAAGCCCAAGAGTTGGTGGTTGCTGTGAGCGGTGACGCCATGGCACTCTACCAAGGCTGACAGCTTGAGACTCTGTCTCCAAAAGAAAAAAAAAAAAAGAAAATATTTGGCATCCTGGATTCCCCAAATGATAGCCTATGCTGGTCAGTCAAAGTGGCTCACGCCTATAATCCCAACACTCTGGGAGGCTGAGGCAGGTGGATCTCCTGAGTACAGGAGTTTGAGACCAGCCTGAGCAAGACCTCATCTCTAAAACTAGCTGGGCAGGTGCCTATAGTCCCAGCTACTAAAGAAGGTGATGCAAGAGTATTGCTTAAGCCCATGAGTTTGAGGTTGCTGTGAGCTAAAATGCCCTGGCACTCTACCAAGGGTGACAAAATGAGACTCTGTCTAAAAAAAGACAGAGAGAGCCTATGCCAAGGTTTTTAAACCACCTTGATATTAACTGCATCTTCCTGAGGGTCCTATGGGTGACACAGGAGTGATATGTATACAAGTTAATTCCATGTCAGTGACTCACAGGGCTTTCACTGTGGACTCAACAGGAAGTAATTATTCTCTGTGTTTTATTGCTGAAGTTCAGATGCCCAAACAGCTTAGATAATTTATTCAGGAAAACTAACGTAATGCATGACAAGGGTGAGCATTGGGCTGATGACGCCTCACTCTGAACTTGCCAATTTTGTCTTCCACATAGCTCCGCCAAAAACTTGGATCCATCACATATGTCTGGCACTTTAAAAAATGATTAGAAAAATATCTAACATAAACAAAAAAGACAAATAACTAAAGTCTCCTCTCCTCTTTCATCTGAATCCACATTTCTTGCTGACCAGAAGGACAAGAGAACTGAGCACACTTGGTGCAGTAGTTTGCAGTGTCTGCACTTCCCAGCCTGTGATTCAAATCCCTGGGGGATGGGAGGGAGGTCGGGGTTCTCATCATTGCTGGGAGACTCCACATGCATGTACTATTCAACAGCACACATGAAAACTATGTTCATTTCAGAGGCTAAAATTATTTTTAACATGAAAACGGGTTTATAATAAGCCAAAAGAGGGGGGTCAATCCACAGTTACAAGTGGTTCCCTGAGGTAAAGAAATGAAGAACACTATTTCTACTCTTTGAAACTTTGCCGTGAACATACATTGCTTTCATAATTTTCTTTCTTTTCTTTCTTTCTTTCTTTCTTTCTTTCTTTCTTTCTTTCTTTCTTTCTTTCTTTCTTTCTTTCTTTCTTTCTTTCTTTCTTTCTTTCTTTCTTCCTTCCTTCCTTCCTTCCTTCCTTCCTTCCTTCCTTCTTTCTTTCTTTCTTTCTTCCTTCCTTTCTTTCTTTCTTTCTTTCCTTTCTCTCTCTCTCTCTCTCTGTCTCTCTCTCTCTCTCTCTTTGTTTTTTGAGACAGAGTCTCACTTTGTCACCTTTAGTAGAGGGCCCTGGTGTCTTAGCTCATAGCAACCTCAAACTTTTGAGCTCAAGTGATCCTCTTGCCTCAGCCTCCCAAGTAGCTGGTA
>CAUYON010031064.1:0-11718 GCA_963573935.1 Arctocebus calabarensis
TTGTGGTGGGTGCCTGTAGTCCCAGCTACTTGGGAGGCGGAGGCAGGAGACTCGCTTGAGCCCAGGAATTGGAGGTTGCTATGAGCTGTGATGCTACAGCACTCTATCCAGGGGGACAGCTTGAGGCTCTGTCTCAAAAAAAAAAAAAAAGAAAAAGAAAAAAATGTCTAACTTTATTCTATCAACTTTTTTCTCCATTTTTAAAAGTTTTTATTTTTACTTTTTATTTATTTATTTATTTATTTTCAGTTTTTGGCCAGAGCTGGATTTGAACCCGCCACCTCTGGCATATGGGTCCAGTGCCCTACTCCTTTGAGTCACAGGCACTGCCCTACTTTTTTTTTTTTTGAGACATAGTCTCACTATGTCACCCTCAGTAGCGTGCTTTGGCGTCACAGCTCACAGCAACCTCAAACTCTTGGGCTTAAGCGATTCTCTTGCCTCAGCCTCCCAAGTAGCTGGGACTATAGGTGCCTGCCACCATGCCTGGCTAATTTTTTGTTGTGGTTGTCATTGTTGTTTAGCAAGCCCGGGCTGTGTTCGAACCCACCAGCCTCAGTGTATGTCACTGATGCCATAACCACTGTGCTACAGGTGCCGAGCCATATTTTTACTTCTAATACTTTGTCACCCTCAGTGTAGCACTGTGACATCAGAGCTCACAGCAACCTCAAACTCTTGGGCTCAAGCGATTCTCTTGCCTCAGCCTCACAAGCAGCTGGGACTATAGGCGCCCACCACAAAGCCTGGCTATTTTTAGAGATGGGGTCTTGCTTTTGCTCAGACTGTTACTCCTGAAATCAAGCAATTCCCCTGCTTTGGCCTCCCAGAGTGCTGGGATTACAGGCATGAACTATGCCTGGCTTGCTTTTAAAACTTTTTTGTTTAGGGCACGCGCCTGTGGCTCAAGAAGTAGGGCTCTGGCCCTGTATGCCAGGGGTGGCAGATTCAAACCCAGCCCTGGCCAAAAACTGCAAAATAATAATAATAATAAATAATTTTAAAAAACAACCTTTTTTTTTTGTAGAGATAGAGTCTCACTTTATCACCCTCGGTAGAGTGTCATGGCATCACACAGCTCACAGCAACCTCCAACTCCTGGGCTTAGCCGATTCTCTTGCCTCAGCCTCCCGAGTAGCTGGGACTACAGGCGCCCGCCACAACGCCCAGCTATTTTTCTGTTTTGTTTTGTTTTGTAGAGACAGAGTCTCACTTTATCGCCTTTGGTAGAGTGCTGTGGCATCACACAGCTCACAGCAACCTCCAACTCCTGGGCTTAGGAGTAGCTGGAACTACAGGTGCCCACCACAACGCTCAGCTGTATTTTTCTGTTTTTGCAGTTCAGCGGAGGCCGGGTTTGAATCCGCCACCTTCGGTATGTTGGGGTGTATGGGGCCAGCACCCTACTCGATGAACCAGAGGCGCCACCTAAACTTTTTTGTTAAAACCTAAGACGCAAACACACACATTAGCCTAGATCTACATAAGGGTCAGCATCATCAATATCACTATCTTCCACATCCACATCTTGGCCCCCTGGAAGATCTACAGGGGCAATAACATGCATGGCGCTGTCATCTCCTATGGCAACAATGCCTTCTTCAGGAATACATCTTCAGCTATGACATCACCAGACAATAGGAATTGTGCAGCTTCATTATAATCCTATGGAACCACCATCAAATAAGAGGTCAGTCATTGATTAAAACATTGTTAGGCTTGGTTTTTTTGTTTTTTGAGACAGAGTCTCATTTTGTCACCCCCAGTACAGTGCTGTGGCGTCATAGCTCACAGCAACCTTAAACTCTTGGGCTTAAGCAATTTTCTTGTTTCAGCCTCCTAAGTAGCTGAGACGACAGGTGCCCACCACAATGCCTGGCTATTTTTAAAGATGAGGTCTTGCTCTGGCTCAGGCTGGTCTTGAACCTGTGAGCCTCAGGGGCTCCAGAGGGGTAGGATTACAGGTGTAAGCCACTGCGTCTGGCCATGTTGTTAGCTTTGTATAACTATATTTAAGCTGATGCCAATCAGAATACCAACAGAGTTTTTTTTTTTAGAGACAGAGTCTCAGTTTGTCACCCTGGGTAGAGTGCCATAGTGTCACAGCTCACAGCAACCTCCAGCTCTTGAGCTTAGGTGATTCTCTTACCTCAGCCTCCTGAGTAGTTGGGACTACAGACATGTGCCACAAGGCCCCGCTACTTTTTTTGTTGCAGTTTGGCCGGGACTGAGTTTCTTTTTTTTTTTTTTTCTTGAGACAGAGCCTCAAGCTATCACCCTGGATAGAGTGCTGTAGCATCACAGCTCACAGCAACCTCCAATTCCTGGGCTCAAGCGAGTCCCCTGCCTCCGCCTCCCAAGTAGCTGGGACTACAGGCACCCGCCACAACGCCTGGCCATTTTTTGGTTGCAACCACCATTGGTGTTTGGCGGGCCCGGGTTGGATTTGAATCCGCCAGCTCAGGTGTACGTGGCTGGCGCCTTAGCCCGTTGAGCCACAGGTGCCGAGCCCGGGACAGAGTTTGAACCCGCCACCCTTGGTATATGGGGCCATTGCCCTACTCACTGAGCCTCAGGCACCATCCAAAAGAGTTTTTTTTAAAAAAAAACTAAACAAGGTGATTCTAAATTTCATAAGAAGGGTTGGGCACCATGGTTCACACCTGTAATCCTAGCACTGTGGGAGGCTGAGGCAGGTGGATTGCTTGAGCTCCCAAGTTCAGCCTGAGCAAGAGTGATGCCCCATCTCTAAGAAAAAGAAAGCTAACTGGGCATTGTGGCAGGTGTCTATAATCCTAGCTACTGGGGAGGCTGAGGCAAGATAATTGCTTGAGCCCAAGAGTTTGAGGTTGCTGTGAGCTATGACACTAGAGCACTCTACAGAGTGACAGAGTAAGACTCTGTCTCAAAGAAAAATAAATAATAGGCTTGGTGCCTATGGCTCAATGGGCTAAGGCACCAGCCACGTACACCTCAGTTGGTGGGTTCAAATCCAGCCTGGGCCCACCAAACAACAATGACGGCTGCAACCCCCCCCAAAAAAAAATGGCCGGTGTTGTACTGGGTGCGTATAGTCCCAGCTACTTGGGAGGCAGAGGCAAGAGACTCGCTTGAGCCCAGGAATTGGAGGTTCCTGTGAGCTGTGATGCCACAACACTCTACCCAGGGCGACAGCTTGAGGCTTTGTCTCAAAAAATAAATAAATAAATAAATAAATAAATAAATAAGGCAATGCCTGTGGCTCATCCAGTAGGGCGCCGGCCCCATATAATGAAGGTGGCGGGTTCAAACCCGGCCTCGGCTGAACTGCAAAAACAGAAAAATAGCTGGGCGTTGTGGTGGGTGCCTGTAATCCCAGCTACTCGGGAGGCTGAGGCAAGAGAATCACCTAAGCCCAGGAGTTGGAGGTTGCAGTGAGCTGTGTGACACCACGGCACTCTACCAAAGGGCTATAAAGTGAGACTCTATCTCTACCAAAAAAAAAAAAAAAAGAAAGAAATAATAAAATAAAAATAAGTAAATAAACAAATAAGAAAAATAAGAGTAACTGGGAAAACCCTAAAAAGAAGATAAGAGAGGATTAGCCCTATCAAACATTCACACTTATGGCTGGGTAAGGTAGCTCTTACCTGTAATCCCAGTACTTGGGAGGCCAAGGCAAGTGGATTGCCTGAGTTCACAGGTTCAAGATCAGCCTGAGCTGGAGCGAGACCCTGTCTCTAAAAATAGCTGGGCATTGATGGGTGCCTGTAGTCCCACCTATTTGGGAGGTTGAGACAAGAGAATCACTTAAGCCCAGGAGTTAGAGGTTGCTATGAGTAATGATGCCATGGCACTCTACCCTGGGTGACAAAGTGTGATTCTGTCTCAAAAAAAAAAAAAAATCACATTTATATAAACGCAATAATTAAAACAGGGTAGTTTTGTTATATAAATAGATGGATGACTAGTGTATGGACTAGAAAGCCCAGAATATATACAGGAATGAAGTACATAGTAATGGTGGCATTTCACACAAGAGGAGCTAAGACAGACTATTCTAAGAGACTTGATGGGACAACTGGGTGGCGTGGCCATATGGCAGAGAAAGAAGTTAGATCTATTTCTCATTTTGTTCACCAGGATACTTTATGGATCAAAGATTTTGAAAAGCAAGTAAAGATATTGAGAAAATATATGAGAAGATTATTTTATTTTGAGGGCATGGAAAAGGGCATGGCTTAAAATTCAGATAAATTCGACTTAAAAAAATCCAAAAACTTCTATCTGGAAAGAAGATAGAAGCAAATTTAAAAGACAAACAATAAATTGGGAAAAGTTTTCTATGCAACACATATCACAGACAAAAGTCTAATTCTCTTATATATAAAGAGCTCTAAGAAATCAATATTAAAAAGGGCAAAAGATAGGACAGATAGTTTCCAGAAAATACATGAAGAGATGCTCAATTTGATTCATAATAAGAAAAATGCAAAATAAAACACAGTGACTTGCCATTTTTCACCATTGGATTAGCACAAGCTTATTCATTATGGCATTGTTCATAATGGCAAATAATTAGAAAGAATCTAAGTGTTCTCCTGGAGCTCTTACAACTAAAAAATCTTGGAAATAACACAGTAACTATTAGTGGTGGAAAGGAGAAGGCATGCTACAAACCAATAGCACTCATAAACCTAGATGTAAAAATCCTCAACGAAATATTAGCAACTCAAGAACCTCTTTGCCTACTTGCCCTGGCAATGGTGCTATCTATGGCACATGTATCTTGCTCTGTAAGCCTACACCTTGCTCTTACTCTGTAACCTATCTTTTTCTTCCTCAATAAACTTGGCTTTAGCTCAGTGGTTAGGGTGCTGGCCACATACACTGGGGCTGGCAGGTTCAAACCTAGCCTGGGCCTGCTAAACAACAATGACAACACAACAACAACAACAAAAATAGCCGGGCGTTGTGGTGGGCACCTGTATTCTCAGCTACTTGGGAGGCTTAGGCAAAAGAGTTGCTTAAGCCCAAGAGTTTGAGGTTGCTGTGAGCTGTGACACCATGGCACTCTACCAAGGGCAACAAAATAAGACTCTGTCTCTTAAAAAAAAAAAATGTAAGAAATTCAAACCTACCAGTATATGAAAAGAATTACATACCATGACCAAGTAGTATTTATTAGTAGTATGTAAGGCTGGTTCAATATTTGAATCTTCTGGTTCATAGTCAGACACATTATCCATTATGCCACTGACCCTTTGTTCAATATTTGAAATCAATCGGTGTAATCCACCATCAATGGGCTAAAGAAGGCTGGGCACAATGGCTCACCTGTAATCCTAGCACTCTGGAAGGTTGAGGCAGGTGGATTGTTTGAGCTCATGAATTTGAGACCAGCCTGAGCAAGAGTGAGACCCTGTCTCTGCTAAAAATAGAAAAACTAGCCAGGCATTGTGATGGGCGCTTGTAGTCCCATCTACTTGGGAGGCTGAGGCAAGAGGATCACTTGAGCCCAGGATTTTGAGATTGCTATGAGTTATGATGCCACAGCACTCTAGCCTAGGGCAACAGAATGAGACTGTCTTCAAAAAAAAAAAAAAGTAAATTATGTTATGTAAATTTTACCACAATTAAAAAAAATTAATTAAAAACTTAAATATGGCACTACCATACAACCTAGCAATTGGGCATTTCTCCCAGAGAAATGAAAACTTATGTTCACACCAAAATCAGTACACAAATGTTCATAGCAGTTTATTTCTGACCATGCAATACTGGTTAGAAATAAAAAAGAACAGACTTATAATGATAGTATGCAACAACCTGGGCAACCTCAAACTCTTGGGCTTAAGCAATTCTCTTGCCTCAGTCTCCCAAGTAGCTGGGACTACCGGCACCTGCCACAATGCCCGGCTATTTTTTTGTTATAGTTGTAATTTTTTTTTTTTTTTTTTTTGGTAGAGATAGAAAAAGAGACTGAGTAGAGTGCTGTGGCATCACACAGCTCACAGCAACCTCCAACTCCTGGGCTTAGGCGATTCTCTTGCCTCAGCCTCCCGAGTAGCTGGGACTATAGGCGCCCGCCACAACACCCGGCTATTTTTTCTGTTTTGCACTTCAGCCTAGGCTGGGCTTGAACCCGCCACCTTTGGTATATTGGGCCCTACTAGGTGAGCCACAAGTACCGCCCAAGTAGTTGTAATTTTTGTTTGCAGGCCCGGGCTGAGTTCAAACTCGCCAGCCTCAGTATATGCGGTGGCCCCTAACCACTGAGCTATGAGCGCCAAGCCCTCAAGCTATCTTCTTGTCTTAGCCTCCAGAGTAGCTGGGACTGTAAGTATGTACCATGAGGCCCAGCTAATTTTTTTCTATTTTTTTTAGCAGAGACAGGGTGTTACTCTTGCTCAGGCTGGTTTCGAATTCCTGAGCCCAAATTTTCCACCTGCCTCAGCCTCCCAGAGTGTTAGGATTACTGGCATAAGCCACCTTGCCCGGCCTTCAGATGACAAAATTTTAAAAATGGAGAACAGATTATTGGCTGACAGGAGTATGGGGAGGAAAAGAGGAGAAGAAAGGAGGGGGGAAAGTTGGGCATGGCTATAATGGGAAAAAGCTTACTGTTAAGTGAGTGAAAAAAGGTTCACAAGAATGTGGGTATTCGCATGCATGGAGAAACCTGGAAGGGTACATGAGAAACGAATTACAGTGATTCCCTGAGGGAGAGGGTGGGAAGAGGTGGTGGGGAACAGGAGTGGGTGGGAGAGGTGTATACAGTCTTCTAATATCTGACTTTTGAAAAGCCATATAAAAAAGTCAAAAATTAACAAGATCCCTCTAGCTGCCATGTGGAGAGTGGATTGAGAAAACAAAAAAGGAGGCATCGCCCTCACCCAGCTAGGGAACAGCAGAGCCAGACTCTTCCATGCTGCCTAACTTGCCTTTTAAAACAGGTCTGACAGCTGCCTCCTGCTTAGACACCTTTATCCCCGTGGGATAAAAGCCAGCTGCTAGCGGGCATTGGAGGCATTTCACAACCTGGTACCCCGCTGATCTTTCCAGGCTCTTCCTCTCCCACTGACCCATGAGTCGTGATGCTCTCTTTTATCTGAACACTTGAAGTACCATCCCACTCATGCCTTTACCTGTACTGCCCCTCCTTCTGGAATGCCCTTCCTGTACACTTTACCCTTGCAATCTCTAACTCTTCAAGGCCAAAGTTCTCCCCTTTCTATATGTTTCCCTGACTGATCCATCTTCTGAAGCCCCAGACATAATTAATTGCTCTCTGTTACAGCTCCTAAAACACTTCCCGTAACTGCTACTTTATCCCTTGCAACATGGACATACACTCAGGTGTGGCATTAATTAATTGTTATTGACCATGTCTGCCATATAATCTCATGGACGGAGACAGTGCCTAGGATTCTGGAGCTTAAAGCTTGGGTTCTTGAACCCCCACTGTCTTAGTACATTTGGGCTGCTATAACGCAATCCTGAGCCTGGGTAATTTATAAACAATAAAAATTTTGGCCAGGTGCGGTTGCTCATACCTGTAATCCTAGCACTCTGGGAGGCCAAGGTGAGTGGATTGCCTTAGCTCATAGGTTCGAGACCAGCCTGAGCCAGAGAGAGACGAGAGAGACCTGATCTCTAAAAGTAACCAGGTGTTGTGGCAGGTGTCTGTAGTCCCAGCTATTTGGGAAGCTGAGGCAAGAGAATTGCTTGAGCCCAAGAATTGCTTAAGCCCAATTCTCTTGCGGAGGCAAGAGAATTGCTTGAGGTTGCTCTGTGTTCTGATGCCATGGCACTCTACCAAGGGTGACAAAGTGAGACTCTGTCTCAAAATAAAATAAAATAAAATTTTTGCCAGGTTTGGGGGCACGCACTTGTAGTCCCAGCTATTCAGGAGGCTGACACGGGAGTATTGTTTGAGTCTAGGATTTTAAGGCCAGCCTATACAACATAGAAAGACCCTGTATCAAAAAGCTAACAAATATACAGAAACAAAAGCAAACCAGAAATTTACTCCTCACTGCCCTGGAAGCTGGGAAGTACAAGATGGAGGCAGTGGCAGATTTGTGGTCTGATGAGGGCTGCTTTCTGCCTCCTAGGTGGGGCTTGCTTCTGCATCCTCCAGAGGGGACGAGCACTGTGTCCTCACATGGCAGAAGGGACAGAGGGGTAAACTTGGCCCCTCAAGCCCTTTTATAGAGCAGTAATCCACTCACGAGGGCAGAGCACTCATGGCCCCATCACCTCCTAAAGGCCCCACCTGTTGATATCCTTACATTGGGGATTAAGTTTCAACATGAATTTTGGAGGGGACACAAACATTAGAATCATAGTCCCTACTCATTTAAAAGTAGCTGCATTTTAGGGCCCGACGCAGTGTCTCATGCCTGTAATACTAGCACTCTGGGAGGCCAAGGCAGGTGGATTGCTTGGGCTCAGGAATTTGAGACTAGCCTGAGCAAGAGTGAGACACTGTCTCTACTAAAAAATAGAAAAACTACCAGGTCATGGTGGTGCATGCCTGTAGTCCCAGCTACTTGGGAGGCTGAGGCAAGAGGTTTGCTCAAGCCCAAGGGTTTGAGGTTGCTCTGCACTATGATGCCACAGCACTCTCCCTAGGGTGACAGAGTGAGACTCCGTGTCAAAAAAGAAAAAGTAGCCACATTCTGAATGGTGATGCCCAGAGCATATTCTGATCAGCACAGGGAGTAGCTTCACTATCCCCTTCTTGTTTGGTTCATACAACCCTATTACTGGAGCCCAATCTAGGCAGGCCACTGACCAATCTCCCTGAGGTTCTAGGCCAACAGCTGCAAGTTTATCCCTTCCAGCAGGGGTAAGAGGGCAAGGGAGCCTAGAGAAGCACATTCAGCACAGGAGGCGCCAGCTGCAATGGCTAGTTAAACTAAGGAATAGCAGGCCAGGCACAGTCCTAGCACTCTGGAAGACTGAGGTGAAAGGACTACTGGAGGATGGAAGTTTGACACCAGCTGGAGCAAGAGCAAGACTCTGTCTCTACTGAAAAAAAAAAAAAAAAATAGAACCGTGGGAGGTCAATGTCGGCAGATTGCTTGAGCTCAGAAGTTGGAAACCACCCTGAGCAAGAGAGAGACCCCGAATCTTCTAAAAAACAGAAAAACTGGGTGGCGTCTGTGGCTCAGTGGGTAGGGCGCTGGCCCCATATACCGAGGTCAGCGGGTTTGAACCCGGCCCCAGCCAAACTGCAACGAAAATAGCTGGGTGTTGTGGCAGGCGCTTGTAGTCCCAGCTACTTGGAGGCTGAGGCAAGAGAATCACCTAAGCCCAGGAGTTGGAGGTTGCTGTGAGCTTTGATGCCACAGCACTCTACTAAGGGCGATAAAGTGAAACTCTATGTCTCAAAAAAAAAAACCGAAAAACTGAGGTAAGAGGATGGCTTGAGCCCAAGAGTTTGAGGTTGCTGTGAGCTATGATAACACCATGGCACTCTACCCACGGTAACAGAATGGGACTCTGTCTCAAAAAAAAAAGAAAGAAAAGAAAAAAGAGAAATAGCTGGGCATACAAGTAGGTATCTGTGTTCCCAGCTACTCAGGAGGCTAAGGCAGGAGGATCACTTGAACCCAGGACTTTGAGATTGCAGTGAACTATGATAATGTCATTGTACTCTAGCCAGGGTGATAGACTGAGACTCTATCTCAAATAAAAATAATAGTAATTAAAATTAAATTAAAAATTCAGGTCATTAATCAAGCTAGCCATATTTCTTTTTTCTTTTTCTTTTTTTGTAGAGACAGAGTCTCACTTTATTGCCCTGGGTAGAGTGCCGTGGCGTCACACAGCTCACAGCAACCTTCAACTCCTGGGCTTAGGCGATTCTCTTGCCTCAGCCTCCTGAGTAGCTGAGACTACAGGCGCCCGCCACAACGCCCGACTATTTTTCTGTTTTGCAGTTCCGCCGAGGCTGGGTTTGAACCCGCCACCTTCGGCATGTGGGGCCGCTGCCCTCCTCAATGAGCCACAGGCGCTGTCCCTTTTTTTTTTTTTTTTTTGAGGCAGAGCCTCAAGCTGTCACCCTAGGTAGAGAGCTGTGACATCACAGTTCACAGCAACCTCAAACTCTTGCGCTTAAGCGATTCTCTTGCCTCAGCCTCCCAAGTAGCTGGGACTACAGGCACCTGCCACAACACCCAGCTATTTTTTTGTTGCAGTTGTCATTGTTGATTTTAACTGGCCCCGGGCCGGGTTTGAACCCACCAGCCTCAGTGTGTGTCGCCGGTGCCCTACCCACTCAGCACAGGCACCGCCAAGTTAGCCATATTTCAAATACTCAAAAAGCCATCTGTGTGGGCGGCTCCTGTGGCTCATCGAGTAGGGCGCCGGCCCCATATACCGAAGGTGGCGGGTTCAAACCCGGCCTCAGCTGAACTGCAAAAACAGAAAAATAGCCGGGCATTGTGGCGGGCGCCTGTAGTCCCCGCTATTCGGAGGCTGAGGCAAGAGAATCGCCTAAGCCCAGGAGTTGGAGGTTGCTGTGAGCTGTGTGACGCCACAGCATTCCACCGAGGGCGATACAGTGAAACTCTGTCTCTACAAAAAAAAAAAAAAGCCATCTGTGGCTAATGGCTCCTGTAGTGGACAGCATAGAATTATAAAATATTTTCATCACAGAAATTTCTACTGGTCCTCACTGGCTTAGAGAATTACCCTTTCCTGGGTGCTTAATATAAAATTTAGCAGTTTTTGGAGCTTCTCAAAGGGTATACTCTGGGGTCAAACTGTCTAGGTTTGAAACCCAGCTCTGCCAGTCTCTAGCTAAGTGACCTTGAGCAAGTTACTTCACTGCTCTGTGCCTCATTTGTTTTGGCTGTAACAGTTTCCAATTTCGGGGATCATAACAGAATCTACCTCATGAGGCTGCTGTGAGGAGTCAATGAGATAACATATGTCAAACACTTGGAACATTATCCTGGCCCATAGTAAGTACTCAGCACCTCTTATTTCTATGCAAATCTCACAAAGTCCCTGGTAAGTGGGTGCTGTTATGATTCTTATTTATAGATGGAGAAATTGGGGCTCAGACACCTGGAGTACCTTGTCCAAAGTCCTATGATGATGGCAGAGCTGGATTTGAACTCCAAAGCCCATGTTTTTCTGGACTTCAAGCTATTTCTGCCTTTGAGGGGTAGGGAAGGATCTGCCTCTTGCCTCGGCTGGAAATTGGTCTAGCTCCACAGTCTTCTTTGCCAAATGAGCTCTTGCCATCCCTACTAGGGGCCTCATGCACTTGACTGATGATACCTCATCCCTGTCAACATGGGCTCTGCTGTCAGCTGGCCCCCGTCAGAGAGCTGTCTCCTTCCTGCCGCCCTAGGTGAGATGCTGGACCCAGAGCACTGTGCAAATAGAACATGAATTCTGCAGACAGGATAATAACTAGGCTCCTAAATCAGGACTTGGACTTTTTGCTTTACATATATTACTCAAATTACATGTCAGGAGTTAATATACATTATAAACCAGATGTGCCAGTTACATATATCTTTCTGGAACAACTCTTAGGTGCCTCCTGAAACTGCTACTCATGTTAACCACACATTCTTCCTACCCTACTTGGCCCCTACTGGGGCTACATTGACAGCAGGAAGGTCAGGGAGGTGTCAGGAAGGATGGGGGCCTAGAGGGCCTATAAAGTACCAAAAGCTGATTTTCTAACTTTGGAACCAAGCCCAGCTGTGTCGG
>CAUYON010031066.1:0-25003 GCA_963573935.1 Arctocebus calabarensis
AGGGGGGTGGGGTCTTGGGGTCTTGGTGTGTGCCACACCTTTTGGGGGCAAAACACGATTGTAAGAGGGACTTTTCCCAACAAATGCAACCAGTGTAACATGGTTTCTTGTACCCTCAATGAATCCCCAACAATAAATAAATAAATAAATAAATAATTACAGTTATGAAGTAGCAACGAAAATAATTTTATGGTTGGTGGTCACCACAATATGAGGAACTGTATTAAAGGGTCTCAGCATTGGGAAGGTTGAGAACCACTCTTATAAAGTGAAGCAAAAGAATGTAATCAAAGACCTTATTTTGTTCAGTTTTGTAGTTAACAGAAAACTGCCAAGGAAATGACCGAAGTACACGTGGCAGTTCCAACCAGAGGCATGTGTTGGCTGGATAGCATCACAATGGTTTGCTTTATTTTTTAAGCAGAAATACTACCTTTGGATCATTGTTAAGAAAAAAATATGGAATGAAACATGTTGTCAGTGGCTGACTTCTGTGTAGGTTACTATGACACATTATTTCATGCAATATAGGTGGAAGGAGAGGAAAGTTGAAGCCAAAACTTATTACTTTATCTAATTTTTGCTTGAACCTACTTTCTGGGGTTTTCATTCCAGCTTTGCTTCTTAGCTGATGGGTATAATTAGAGAGTATCTCTGATCCTGGGATAGTCCAAGATAAATGTTGGGAATAGAATGACTATAATTTTGTACTTGTGCAATGTATGAGGGTCTTAAGAGAAATATTTTTTCCTCACTTGGAAATGATCTAACTCACTCTGTCCTCACAGTGGGCTAGAAATTTGCTTATGGCATCGCTTCTATCTGAACACTCCTCAAATTGCTGCAAGACTTTCTCTCTCACTTACTGAATGTTGTTGCTCTGATGTCATCTTCTCAGTGAGTCCTTCTATATGGTCATCTAGAGTGTCACTTCATTATCTAAACTTCTTATCTCACCACCTGGCTTTTTCTCTCTACCACTCAACACTTTATGACATATGATGTAGTTTTTATGTTATTTATGTTATTGCTTTCTACTCGATCAAAGCTCCATGGAGGCAGATATTTTGGACTGCTTTTTCAACTGGAATTCTATCTTCCCTATGGTAGGAATGTATATACACACATACATACATATATACACACATACACACAAACACACTTATATCTGGAGAGAGAGAAAAAAATGTTTTTAATACGAGACTTTATCGAACTCAGAAATCAAACTTGATCTATACATTTGTTTGCCACCTTAAATCTGAAAAGAAATGAGAGATTATGTATTTCATTTATCATTCATTTCTTTATTCAGTATGTATGCATGTATGTACTTAGTGACACATTACTAGGTATAAAACATTGTGCTAGGTTTTGTTGTCACAACCGCATAAATGATCACACAAGACATGGATTGACAGTACATGCTGCAAGCGGTGCAGGATAGCCTTACTACTACAGGACTGAACTTTGCTCCTCTAGGATTACTAAGTTACTTGGTGGCTTGCCTTCCAAGTCACAAGAGATTTCCAGGCTTGCCCAGAGAATGTCTTGTTCTCAGTAATTTCTCAGATGAATTATGATATTTATTGGTGACTGTTGTAGTAAGAATGATGTTTAATCCTCTATTTTTTTGTGTTATCTTTAAGATAAACAAATGAATCTCTTGTCCGCAAGCAATTTATAATCTATGGTAGAGAATAAATGGAAAATCTGGGCTGTATGTGACTGTCCTTTGTCTAGTCCTCTAGGTATTCTTTAAGGTATTGATTTCTCCATGGCAATTCATACCATGTAAAGTGCACAATCTGTGGCCATAAACAACAGCTGTGATGGAAACAATTTGTTAAATAAGGCAGAAGATAGTACCTGCTATTAAAGAGTGGTAATCAGTGTACTGTGGGAGTAATTAATTCTGACTTTATGTTTGGAAGGTGGGAAGCGGGTCCCAAGGACAGAACTGAAAATGGTATAATGTGATTTTTCCCCCAAATTCAAGATTATTTGGTCCAAGTTAATGTTAGATTAATTAGACATAAAGTATAGAATAGATTCTTTAGATCATTTCTAGTTCAATATCTTTGTTTTACTGATCCGGAGTGTGAAGCTCAAACAGAGGAAGTAATACGCCTTCAGTTACAGGGCTAGTAAATGTAATATGGAATTCTGATCTTGGTTTTTAAATAGAGCTTTCATTCTACAATTTTTTTTAACTTTTTTTTTGACAGAGCAACACTTTATCACCTTTGGTAGAGTGCTATGGCGTCATAGCTCACAGGAACCTCAAACTCTTGAGTTTAAGCCATCTTTTTGTCTCAATCTCCTGAGTAGCTGGGACTACAGGCCCCCGCCACAACGCCTGGCTATTTTTAGAGAGGGGGTCTTGCTCAGGCTGGTCTTGAATTCCTGAGCTCAAGAAAACCATAGACTCAGTCTCTCAGAGTGCTAAGATTACAGGGGTGAGCTGCTGTGTCCAGCATTGCTTTATTTTTTTTTTTAACATGGTCTTGTGTCAAACATAAGGGAATATCAAGGTATTATAGTATGTAAAACTTTTAAATAAAATAATATCCTAAAATATGCTTAAGGGAAGAAAATTATTAAAAGAAATCTTTTTGTAGTTTCTTTATTTATAAAACTTAAATGTATAATTTTATATTTTTATTTTCTTCTCATGCTTAAAAAATAATTAACCATAGCTGAAATAGAATGTCATAGCAATAGTAACATTCTAAGGTGTATTATTTGAGTTATTTAGAGATTGTAAAAAATTCAGTAATTCAGAGTTATTTTAAAAAACAATATCCAAGAAGACTAGGAATTTATTTAAATCCTGTTAGACTGCTGTGACGAAAAGAATTAGACTTTGAAAAGTTTTCATCAGGAAAAATTAGAGTATTTATTAGGAAGTGTCATCCTTAAATTGGTTCAGTATCTGATTTCATCCCACCTGTTCTTTGCTCATGTGGTGGCTCTCTTGGGAGAAACCATTTCATTTAAATACTATTTACTTAAAAGTGGGGAAAAAATGCCCAGAAAACTGATAAACATTAAGTCAGTATGTCAGTTAAAACAACACTCAAAGTTCTAAGACCTTGAAATACATAGACATGGAAACTTGACATTACCTTTATCTACATCTAGAGGCATTTGGAAGGCTCATACTCCACAGACATAGGCATTTTATGGTAAATTTTCATCATCTCAATACAAATATCAATTGATGTTGTATATACATTTTTTCTTTCTGTTCACACATGTGGGTTCTTTCCCATGATGCACCTTGCATCCTTCCTGCATTTTCATCAGCTTGTCTCTAAATCCTGCTTCAGCTCACTCCTTAATAGTATCTAATCCCGGTATTGCAAAATTATAGCATTTGTTGTCCCTTGTATTTTATACCCAAAGATCCATTATGGATTACAGAGCTACAGAGCTGAAAATTACATGAATAATGGCTCTTCTTTACCAATTATCATTGAGTCCAGGCAAAGCAAAGCAAAACAAACAAACAAAAACCTCTTCCTTCCATTTCTACACTGAGCAATACACTTTATATACTTCTGTAAATGAAGGGAGCAGCCAGGTTTGTGTTTTGCTTATTTATTTTTCACTGAATCTAAGCAATTTCATAACCTTTCACCTCTTTTTCTATATACATTTTGCCTCACCAACAATATTATAGGCTTACAGAAAAACTAAAAAAGGAATATATTTTATATCTAGTGATTTTTGTCTCCCTTGGCAAACAGATTTTACCTGTTTGACTGAATTGAAAATGTCATTTGAAACAAAAATTAAATTGGAGAATATTTTAATCAAATAAATTTGTATACATGAAGATAAGTTATGAATCTGGAATGTGAATGATAAACCTTAAACCTTAAACAGAATGTAGTTCTGATAGAATGTTATGTAATAAATTACAGACACATTATAGAAATACTAATTAAATAAAAATTTTCATCAAACTGTTGCAAACCTTATCCAGTTGGTGGGTTTTTGTATTAACCTTATTGCCAAATTAATGCTTTCTTTACTAACCCAATTCTGGATTTCCAAAAAAAGTTCATTACTGTAAAGCATTTATGAAGGGGAAATTATATTATTTATGGGGCTGGGCATTTAATTTTCTGTTTTAAACAAAAGTTAAATTGAATGATACATAAAATATTAATGTCAAAGATACTGAAACAGTGATATTATGTTGCATGTCCCCCCATGTTTTAATCTTCTAAATTTTTTATTATTTTAGCTCAACTATGTTTTGTATCTATAATTTGAAAAAAAAAAATCCATGACTTAAAAAACTCAAAATTTAAACAAGTGATTTTTCATAGGATCCCTCATCACATTATTTACATATATGTAACTTACAGCCCTACAGAAAGGGCCTGAGGAAGCCTTGAAAAATAAAAATACCATAATAATGTTTTAAAATTAATAATTTAAAGAATGAAACAATTGTTAAAGGTGACATATAGCTTGAGGGTGCCACCAAAAGGATGCCAATGATTTGCTATGCCTTTCAGTTGTATGGGATACTGAAATACCCCATTCCAGGGTTTAGTCTCTGAATTTTTAACCTAGGCAAGATAGGAAGTGTAAGCACTAATTCAGCAGATGGCACTCATGTCCTTAGGTCCAGACTATAACCCAATCTAAAGGTGTTGGTTTCACACCTCAGTATAGAAATAGCACTTAGCTATTTAAATACCTGTAAAAACTCTTTATTATAATACTAGAAAGGGCAGCAAGTATATTTAGGGGAGGGTGGTGGAACAGGATGAAGAAACTTATGATTCTCATTACAGTCTGATATGGTTGACTCTCTAAATAATCCCAAGTAGAAGAATATTCCAGACCGCTTTCCAGAATAACCCCTCATTGCTCTTTCTGTAAAGCTAGAAGTTATTATTATTTGAGAAACTACAATGTCACATGTTACTTCTGACACCGCTTGCCAGGGCCCAGGACTGACCAGGTCTCAGGCCGGCTTAACTAGGTTCTAGACGTGGACCACTGAGTTACCTTGCTCAGGTACAGTTTCTCTTAGGTGCCTGAGGGCTATCTAATTTAGCTGGAGAGAGAGTGTCTTAGAGAGAGTAAAGCAGTCTTCTTAGAAAGATAGATCTTAGTCTTTAGTAGAGCTTGGTAATCTTCAGCAGAGAGATGGCATTCTGCAGGCAGGAAAGGAGACAGAGTAAGTGGTTCATAATAGAATGCGTATGCTCCCTGACTGCCTTCTCTTCCAGCCTAATATAAGGCTGATCTCATGCTTCTCAACACCTCAGGTGTAGAGACTGCCAATTCACCACTGCTCTCATCTCGCAAGCTCTCATACTTGTTAGGAGAGCTAAATCCCTTTTCATACCCTTTCCACCAAGCTGTTCCATTATTGAGCTGTACAGGTATTTCTTATATAACTCTCACTCCTCTTAGCCATAGGCTATAAGGGCTGCAACACTACAATTGTCTGTAGTTCAGAGCTTTTAAAAAGCTACTCTCTTTCAGAGAGTCACATGTAGTTTTCTTTCTGCTGAGATATTTGACAAATGCCCACTAAGAGTGAACCATGTACAATGTTGAGGGGTGATTCATGGAGGGAAAAGTACTTTTTTCTTTTTTATACACTTGTTTTGGTGTAGATAGTGATATGGAAGAAAATGCCCACAATGCTTCATTTTAAACCATCAATCCTATGATACTAACTCAATTCCTCATCCAATATACAGAAACGATAGGAAAATACTGTAGAGAAAATCACAATTAAGGCTATTTGTAAAATACATGTTTTGTGTTGCCCAATAATATATATTTATTTCCTTTGGCTTTCATAAATTGCATGGAGTTTTAAATTATTTGGTCAGAGTTGCACAGAATTTAAAGATTTTTCCTTCATGTGCCTCTGATGAAAATTGCCACTGCAACAATTTGCCAGTAGATTGTGTTCTAAAAATCCTCTAATATCTCTGAACTTTTGAAGTATGAAAGCTTTAAAAAAACTGTACACTTCCCTCCTGTACCTTAATCCAATTTTACTAATTGCTAATGGAAACATTTCAAGAATAACAGTTGAAAGTCTCATTAGTATTCTAACAAAATATCAAATTATGTTCAAAATTTTAGTCATCTAAATGTTTTGACTATACAATACTTCATACATTGAATAGACTGGAAGACTTGGTCAAGATGCTATTTGAAGAGTAAGAAAAATGCTGTATCCTCCTCACTCAAGGAAGGCATTAATAGAGAATCTAAGGGATATCTACATAGCTCAGATAGCCCTCCACAAACTGTGATCCTTCCTTACCAAGGAAATGCACATTTTCAGCATTCAGAAATTGCCACAAGAATTCCACAAGAAATTGGTGCATAATTTAAGGACATTCTCTAGTTCAAAAAACTCCTTTTGCCACATAAGATCTATGTGTCATTGGGCGTGATGCTTATCTTTACTGTGCCTCAATTTCCTTAACTGTTAAGTGGAAACATTAATAGAATTTGTAGGGAGACATGAAAATTAAGCAAGTTAATATCTGTGAACTTTTTCAAACATTGCCTATTACCTGTACATAGTAATTGTTACATTAAATAGTTAAAACAAATTGGAGAAGTGTTCATATTATAGCTCCTTTTTTAGTGTCATAACACAGGAGCATATTCAATGCCTCAACAACAACCCTGTTTTGTTGAGGTAAGGAAAATCTCTAAAATATTATGAGCTTCCAACAACAAACACATATTTTTTGCTCATATTATACATAGACTGGTTTCAGATATTGGTTCTGATACCTACCAGTGATGTGATCATGGTCAAGTGACTTAAATTTCTGTATATCAGGTTTCTTATCTGTATCATAATAATAATATTACAAATTGTGGTTGCAAAGAAAACTTTTTTTAGCATATACAACATGCTTAACACAATGACTGGGACATTGTAAGTGCAATATTGTGAACTCCTTGATTAAAATTCTACTCTTATCTTACATATGAGGAAACTAAGTTTCAAAATAATGAAGTAATTTAAACAAAGGCCACATAGCTATCAAATGATAAATCACAGATTCTCACTAAGATTGATTTGAATTAAATCAACTTCCTTTTCTTTTGTTGTACATTAACTCTGTGGAAATTCTACTTGCTAAAAATGCCTACCATAATAATATTGGAAAATGTGATCAAGAATTTGTAAAGAAATAACTTTTTCCCTAGTGTGTTATATTTCAATGAGACTTAAAACTTGCCACATTTATATGCACAGAGATAGAATATTTGAGGATACAAGACTGAAAAAAATAATAATGCCATCAACACAAATGTGATTTTATCTCTTTTCCATTTGTGGTTAATCTCAGAGAGTAGATTGGAGGAGAGAAGGAAAGGAAACCAACATTTATCAAGTACTAATTAAACTTCATTGCTTTGCTGCATACCCTATACTTCACTTCTTGTCCAGAACTGAAACCATGTAAAACAGGTTACAGTAGCTATAAACTTTATTTCTTAAGGCTAGGTTCAGTGGCTTATGCCACTTTGGGAGGCCAAGGTGGGAGCATCACTTAAGGCCAGAATTCAAGACCAGCCTGACCAGCATAGCCAGGCTTTATCTCTATAGAAATAAATAAAAAAAAAATACTGGGAATGGAGGTGCATGTTTGTGTTTTCATCTCCCAAGAAGCCTGAGTCAGAAGGATCACTCTATCCTTGAAGTTTGAGCTTGCAATGAACTATGATTGTGCCATTGTTCTCCAGCCTGAGTGACAAAGTGATACTCTATTTCTTAAAGAAAACGAAAAAGTACACTACTACTTGCTGATGTTCTCTCACTAATTTCAGTTTATACAACAATGTAAAGTGAAAAATGAATGCCTTTCTTGACAAAACTGTGGAAAAGAGGCTCCACGCTAGTCATATTCCTCATCTCTCTTGGAAACAGTAATGTGTGATGTGTTCTATCATCTATGTCCTTCAACATTAATGGAAGATTCATAAATGCAGGAATATTATCTATCTTGTTCACTGCTTAATTCCCAGTGTCTAGAGCAGTGCTTGAATGGATGAATTAATCTGTGAATGCAAAGCAGAATGAATGAGATTAAGAGATTTTTTAAGGAACTTATCCAAACACTCACAGCTGGTATATTGTACAACTGCAATTTCCACTACAGATTTGAGTCCAAACCCTGCAGGCATCCCATTGTGCCAACTGTTTCCACCTTTCTTCCAACAATTAACATCACTGTGGCTGCAGAGACAGCACAATGTAGTATTAGGTTAAACGATATGGAATGATTTTCTGAATTGAATGGCATTTCATCTATAACACAAAGTTTATTTTTAAAAAAAAGCCATTCTGCTAATAGGAAGGGCATTTTGTGCAGAAGATCAGAAAGTTCAAGGGTCCACATGTCAGGGAAGAGCACAGGTTATTCTAGAAAATGACAAAAGTCCAACATGTTTGGAAATTAGCAAGTGACAAGGGGAGGATTTGAAATGAAATTGGAGAAGTAAGCAAGGTCTAGAGTGTATATAGTCCTGTAGGACATGTAAAAGAATTCAGATGTTATTCCAAATGGAGTAGAAAGTTACTAGAGATCTACTTAGAAGGAGAGCAGAATCTGATTTAAGTTTTCAAAGGTTGCTCTGGCTACTGTGTGGAGCATGCACTAGAAATGGGAAAAAAAATCAATATAATAGATGCACACCCACTCATATGCTTTCACACCTGCCAGCAGCCTTTGGTGAATGTGTAGAATGGGGGAAGTGAGTATTTTGTGCAGGTCCAGGCACATGGTGATAGAGTTTATAACCAGAAGATGATAGCTCCCCAAATCTTTGAATAGCAGATGATATTGCCCAGCTATTTATCCTCTGAAATAGCATAAATGATCTCACACAGAATGGGACCCGATTCCACAGACAGCAACTGTGATAAGAGTGGAACATGAAACTACACATAATTTCACATGTAAAGTAGTTAGTGCATACCAACATTCATATTTTCTTTTCTTTTCTTTTCTTTCTTTTTTTTTTTTTTTTTGAGACAAAGCCTCAAGCTGTCACCCTGGATAGAGTGCTATGGCATCACAGCTCACAGCAACCTCCCATTCCTGGGCTCAAGTGAGTCTCCTGCCTCCGCCTCCCAAGTAGCTGGGGCTACAGGCACCCACCACAACGCCTGGCCATTTTTTGGTTGCAGCCACTTTGGAAGTTGGAATTTGATCACAAGTTTCTGAGTGAGTTTACTTTTGTGGTGGAGGATTGTGCTGGTCATTATGGAGGATAGGGCTGAGAATATCCTGGAGAGCTGGTTTAGTTATGGAAAATTTCTTTAACATGTGAATGTCATTAAAGTATTTACTTTCTCCATCATAAATGAAACTCAGTTTAGCTGGATACAGGATCCTGGGTTGAAAGTTATTTTGTTTTAGGAGATTAAAATTCAATGATCACCCTCTTCTAGCTTGAAAGGTTTCAGCAGAGAAATCTGCCCTCATTCTAATATTCTTCCCCTTCTAGGTTATGGTTTTCTTCCATCTGGCTACTTTCAGAATTTTCTCCTTCATATTAACTTTAGTGAAGTTAATGATGATGTGTCTGGGAGTTGTCTTATTCAGGTTGAGTCATGCTGGGGTTCTGATACTATCTGCTATCTGAATTTCAGAATCTCTTGGCATGTCTGTAAAGTTCTCCTTCATAATCTCATTATAAATGGCCTCTGTGCTTTTCAAGGCAATTTCCTTGCCTTTAAGAATTACTATAAGATGAATATTAGTTTTCTTCAAATTATCCCAAAGCTCTCTGAGAGAATGATCCATTTTTGGTCTCCATTTTTCTTCCTCTTTGAGTGCTCGGGAGCATTCAGAAGCTTTGTCTTTGATGTCAGAAATCTTTTCTGCTGATTGCTCCATTCTATTACTGAGGGATTGTATTGTATGTCTCAGATCTTTGAGAGCTGCAAATTCTTGTCTCAGGGTGTCAAAAATTTTTGGTGATTTTTGTTCTTTTAATTCTTGTAACAATTTTTGTATTGCTCCTTGAATTTCTAATTCCAATTTTACTTCCATTCTACAAATCTTATTTGCAATCCAAACTTTGAATTCAATTTCTGACATCTCAGCCATTTGTCTATGAATGGGAACTTCCAGTTGTGTCTGCCGTATTGTTCCCTGGGGGAGTTGATCTACTCTGGTTATTCATGTTACCAGAGTTTTCCTGCTGCTTCCACCGCATGATTATTTTATACCATTTGCCTAGATGAGCAGATAAGGTCAAGTTGGGTTGGGGGCTGCTGGAGTAGTGATTAACCAGCCCTTTACCTAAGAGCTGTGACTGGTGTCTATACCTTTTCCCCTAGAGCTTAGCAAAGGCCCTGTACAGTGCTATGGCTAGAGTACCGGGGGCTTAACTTGGTGTGGTGGAGCTAAGTGGCTCTGTCTTATTTTCAGCTGGTCTCTGTCCTACCGTAGTGAATTAGTTACTCTAGGTGGAAATCTCAGCTGTGGAGAAATACCAGCAATTAAGTCACCCCACCCCCCAAAGGCAACAAATGGAAAAGGAAAATCAAACCTTCCCACAGCTACACACCCAGAGTACCACTTTGGATAGTCCTCGGGTGATTGGTCCAGTCCAAGAGATCCAAATCAATTGTCCCAGATAGCACCTGGTCTCAAGTGAGGGAGTTCAAAAGGTCTCTGGAAACTAGATAGCAGCTGTCGTCTGGCTGCTCGAGTATGACTGTTGCTCTGTGAAGTTAGAAGGACCCCCTCCAGCAAATGAATTAACCTGGGAAGGTTGATGCCTCCTTCCCCAACTTGTACCTCTGTCACACCCAGTCACTGGTAACCCCACAGGGCTATGACCCAGTTCCCTCCAGTGAGCAGATACTCCAGAGGTTTGAGCTTGCCTGAGTCACAGAGAGATCTTGTCTCCTCTGCCAGGCCTTCACACTCTGCCACCATCCTGCAGGGGAAGCTAAGGCCTAACAACCTTGGATAGGTAATGGAAGCTCACTCAGTTCCAGCCCCACCCCCAATTGATGTTGCTGACCATTGTATTTGTGCAGAATTTGTGATTCTGTCCTGGCTATATTTCCCTGTGGACCAGGCACTGTTTGAGTTCACAGAAACTGCAACTCAGCCCCAGTCTGTGCCGCTGCCCAGAGCTGGTGTTTCTGTTTCCCCTGCAGTCTGTGTTGGGGCAGGTGTGGTTACACTTTGCTCAGAGTTCCAGCCTCTGCCTGCCTGCTGTTGGCTCAAATATGATCTCCTGAGGGCTGGGTGTTTCTTAGGGTAACTTAAGCAGTCCTCTGGCTCAGCCCCACCCTGGGAGTTTGCTGTCTCTATGAATGCATCTTCAATTCTCCATCTCCCTGCACTCTGCCCATGTTGGTACCACCTCAGGCATATCTTTTGCTCACAGGGTCTGCGTTACCATCCCAGATATATTCCGCCTGTGTCTGCCACCAGAGAAGGTAAGATGCCCAGCTTTCTCTGGTTGCCCAAAGAGACAGGGAGTATTCTTCCAAAATTTCCCCCAGGTGTGAGCCGTATTATTCTGCTGCTACTGCTGCTCTGTGCCAGGGGGAACCACCTCTCCCTTTCCCATATGGTTACTTCAGTCTACCTTTTTCTCCTTACCCCTGTGCCACAAAATCAGCACAGACCTGCAACAGCCCACACCCTATCCACACCTCTGGAGAAAATGCCCAGGAATCTGGACTCCATGGGGGACAGGATTCCAGACCATGGGGTGAGAGTGGAGGGGCATGCTGGAAGTTCAGAATTGCATTTAGAAAATATATACAGTTTTATTCAGTTTTATGCCTGGCAAGAGAATGTCATGGCACCCTAGTAGGGGAAGGAGATAAGGAAATCTGGTTTTGAGAGGGTCTCTCCTGTGGAATAAAATGGGAGGATGTTTGAACTCTGCTCACTTGTTTGTAGAAAGTACTGAGAGCTGTTCATGGGGGAGGGGACTCCCATCCACTTGGCGATGGATTTTGTACTTTTTTTATCCTTGAGGTCACAGCTTGCCTCAGCAGGGTTGATGTGCATTCTTCAACCTTCTCTCTTGGCTCAGCTCCAAAACATCAGCTTACTTGTTAAACTTCTGTCCTTTAACTATCCTTCTGGACAGGAGCCTATGTGGAAAGCTGGCTCCATTCGGCCATCTTGCCTCTGCCCCTACCCCCATGAGTGCTATTCTTAAAGGGAAAAATGCAAAGGGCTGTATAATGCTCTTTCATGAAGCTGGTTGCTTTCCAGGAGAGAAACTTCAAGTTTAAGGACTCAAATATTTTCGTAATAGCCTATTTTCATAATAGTTTAAGCTTGCCTAAACTTTGTCTGAGATGTAAGCATTATCTTTCTTTACCACATTGAAAGGTAAACAAATCAGCTTTTTGTTCCCCAAAGAGACCCTATTCCTATCTTCCAAACCTGTTCACTATACAAACATCCTAGAAAAAGACAGACAGAAACAAAGGCAGTCAAGGTCTGTGCCTGCAAGAAATATAGAGATCCAAGAGACCCACAGCAGGTTGATATCAGACTTAGTTTAGGAAGTCAGCAATTCATCGTGGACTTGGGCATTCAGTACTTTTGTCCTCTGTTCTCTTTACCCTGTTGGCCAAGTTTTTACTCATGATTGCAAGATGTGCACAGCAGGTTTTTGGTAGCCTATTGGCATATGGCTTCATCTACTGATAAAGAGGGATGTCAGAAAAGCCACACTGAAATATTTCCCTGCACATCGGCACTGGTCACACATTTGTGCCTAATCACTGATTACCAAAGAGTATGAGACCAGTCATAATGTCCCCTCTCTCTTCCTTTTTCTGAGCCATTGAGTCAACAATGAAACAGATTGACATTCTGAAGCAAAGAAGTAGGCAGGTGAAGTAACCAATTGAGACTTGCAGGATCATGGATTCTAGAAACATTCCTACTTCCCCACTCCATACATTTTAAACATTTCTTTTGCAACATGGCAGTTGATTTTTCTCTTTCATGTAGAACGAGAAAATTTGAGCAACTGCAAAACTTTCACATTTTTGGAAAATCATACCTAGAGAACTAGGTGATGCCTACAGTTTTATCTTGGGATTGGAGAGTTTGAGACTTTTACTAAATTTATAAGGCTTTAATTCACATTTCCTTCCTTTTACCCTGAGGATGAGAGAGAAAGTATAGGAACATCACTATCCCTTTAAGGAATCTTTCTCAAGCTTCTTTTCTAAAAAGTTTCTTTTTATTTTTATCTTTAAAAAATATGAGTAGGACTGCTCTTCCTCATATCCTCTTGTGTCAAGAAGCTATCTCTTGAATTACCAGAGAGCCAATTAGCATAATTCAGAGAGCAATTTATATTTGAA
The DNA here is from genome assembly GCA_963573935.1 of Arctocebus calabarensis. Taxonomy (NCBI): domain Eukaryota; kingdom Metazoa; phylum Chordata; class Mammalia; order Primates; family Lorisidae; genus Arctocebus; species Arctocebus calabarensis. The sequence goes on from CAUYON010031066.1 coordinate 13,379, forward strand.
TGGCCTCTAAAAATGTGTTTTATAGAAGTAAAGTAGAAAATATCCATTTGATTAATTTAATTACTAAAGGTGAAAATTGAAAAAAAAAAAAACTGAGTACTTCCCCTTGAGTAGATTGGCTGTTCTTTTTCCCTCAGTTAAACGTTTATATCCAAGAGCTCTCAAACACACACCCTGCTGCGAGATGATGGGATTTTATGAAACTGGGTTACTAAGTATTTCTAGAAACCTAAGGAAAATTCTTTAATCTTAACTGGTACAGCCTCAACAGAGTATGATAAAGGCCTTTTTGAGTATTTGAAATGATGTTTTCTTTTGTCTCCCTTTCCTTAAGAGAAGTAACTACATAAAGTGTTCTTCCTACTTTAAAAATTTGGATTAGAATTATATCATCTTTAGTTTCTAAACAGAGGACACTTAGTCTTTGATCTTACACATTGGTTCAAATGTTGTTTCTTTAGCTATTTTTTGTTAGTTTTTTTTTTTTAAATCAGGATTGTACTTTCTACCAAAAATAGCAGAAAAATAAATGTGTCCTAGTTCACAAATTCACCTATCTACTTTATGGAAGGAAGAAAAGTAGGATCTAACACAGGGCTTTCCCCCTAGAATAAATTGCATGGGAGTACATCATCTGGCAATTATCATGAAGTAAGGTTCAGGAAGCTCCACTTAGCCTCCATTACTGTGTGACATTAACAAAGTTACTTAACTTCTCTGGGGTTTTTGTTTTCCTATCTGTGAAGCACAGACACAAAATTGAATGGTCTCTAGTCAGTCTCCACACTGATTTATTTCCCCCTGAACTGATTCATCTTAGGATCTGTGGGATTTTTATAAAATTTGTAGGGCCATAGTTGTGATGTTTCCTAGAATACCTCAAATTCTTGAAGGATTTTGTTTCATACATATTTTAATGGTTTAGTTCCATGATTTTTATCCTGGTATTTTCTTTCCCACTTGTGAAAAGCAAAAATTGAGACTCACAGCTCATCATCCTGATACCCAAGGTATTCACTACTGTCTTGTTCAAACTATTGCTCTTATGAAAATAACAACCTAAATTTAATAGGAGTAAAAGAACATAAATGTCTACAAGGCTCAATAATGTCTTTATCTATTGAATTAGTTTTCTAGGAAACCAATAAAACTTATAATAGAATAATAATGTTAAAACACAGGTAGTATGTGCCACTAGCCATTATAAATTCTCTTTGGGATTGTGGTGGAGCATTAATAAAAATAAGCAAAAGTATGCTTTTCTATAAGTAGGATATTTTAGAGCAATACATTTCTAGGATTAAAACTTTGATTTATGAAGCTCACCAGGCATGCTAAACCATCACATAATCCCCCTCCATATCTGTTTACTCAGCATCTGCCCTATCAGATGAAAGTGGTAGAAATTTTCTGCCAAAAAACCTAACAAGTAGTAGTTCTTGGATATATTCTTTATGCAGGTTGAGATGTGGGTACTTAAGAGTTATATCCCACCTCATCACTGTAGTGTGAGGAGATGCATTGTTGGCTTGAAAGGAAAAAATGTTCCTCTTAGAGTAAAGTCTGAGGCAAGTTTTTGTAAAAGAATATAGATAATGGTCAAAACTTCATGGATGCATTGGAGTACTAATTTTCCCCATTGACTGATTTCTCTGAGAAATACAGTTTGGCAGAGTGGAGGTGATCAGAATTATGGCTAGGATATAAATGATAGTATGGTTCAGGAAGCTCCAAAAACCTAGCATTACAATAAAGAAGACAATTAACATGAAGACATCAATAAAATCTAACTCCACTACCAGGAACCTCATTCAGAAATATTTTGCAGCCCTTCTTATAAGGTTGCAAAGGAAACATGCCATTCTGCAGAGGTGGGTGGTAGGATTGTCAAAAACTCAGAATTTCCTCAGTTTGGGGTGGTAGGAGGTTGGTACAGGAGCAAAGGATACAGACATTTAATTTAATTTAATTTTACCTTTAGAGATGCTAAGGAATCCAAGGATGCTAATGTTTCCCAAGGAAATTATTACTTCCTTGAAATAGGGGATAGGCAAATTTTCAGTGGTACCATCATCACTGGCTCTTTAGTGTAAGTGGTAACACTTCAATGAAAATGACCCTGGCTTCAGTCATACTGCCCAAATAGGCATTGTGATACACGTCATTGTATGCTATTTCTCACCAACTTTTAAATACCAGGAAGGTTGGCCTTGAGAAAGTGAAGCTTCCTTGACAACAGATATGAAGAGTAGACTTAGATCTTATCCTGAGATACTGAAAGAGAGATCTTCTAAGTAGTAGAAGTAATATCAAACTATTCAACATGGAAGCTGCTGAGTGTTCATTGGAGACTCAGATAAGATCAAAGAAATATATACATTTTTCTGCACTTAAAGAAAAGTGAGTCTTAAAAAAATGAAAGAATACTAAGTTAAAAAAAAATTAAGGTAGCACTGTGGTGCACACCTGTAATCCTAGAAGTTTAAGAGACCAGCCTGAGGCAGGAGGATTGCTTGAGGCTAAGTGTTTGGGACCAGCCTAGGCAACACAGTGAGGCCCTGTCTCTACAAAAATAAAAATATAAAAGTTAGCTAGTCATGGTGGCACAGGCCTATAATCTCAGCTACTTGAAGGCTGAGTCAGTAGGATGACTTAAACCTAGCAGTTTGAGGTTGCCAGGAGCTATGATCACATCACTCTACACCAGAGAACCCCATGAGACTCTGTTTTCAAACTAAATTGAAATGAAATGACATAATAAAAATTTAAAAAATTAAGAAACCAATTTGTGGAATCAATTTCCTCAAACATACACTTTCCTTTGGGATAAGAATCAATGTTTTTTATCTCTTATTATTTTTGATAATGCTCATGGAATTGACATTGTCCCTCATGAATAAATCCTAGTGGTCTTTTATAAATATTAATCAAAGTAGTTGCTCTGGTAGTGTTTGGCCTTTCTTGTGTCTGTTTCTTGGATTCCACAGCTTCTCTTACCCATTCTCCATATAGATGCAAGGTAGGTTATTTAAGATCACAAATTTTTCTCCTGGACTAAAACTACCTAGTACAAATAGTGCCACGTTGCCTTGAGTGCAATGTCTAAGATCCTTAGATTGGCATAAAAAGCCTTTCATAATCAACTCATCTACGTCTCCAAATACATAACTCTATCCAGGACCACATTATTTACCCACCAGCCCAGCCAACTTCTATTCACCTTCTGCATCCAACATGTTAATGTTCTTAGGAAGCATCCTATATATATATATTTTAATTAACTACATTGTCTACCTGGATTGCATTTCTTTTTTTTTCCCTCTCTTTTTGGAAAACTTCTGTTTTCCCTTCAAAACTTAAATGATTTCTCCTGAAAAGCCTTCCTTGACATACTGAATTAATCACTCTTATTTTTCCCATATCCTCAATATCTAGCGCCACATCTGGAACATGATAATTTCTTAAATATCATTTTATTAGCACTTTTCAGGATCTTTAATCATCAAATGTGCCTGCAATCCTGTAGGAAGAATGCAGAATATACAAGTGTATCCAGAACTGTGTCCGTTTGCTGGTAAGTGGCAGAGAACTGGCTGCAAAGGTTTAAAATCATTAAGGCCTTCTATTCTGACCCAAATCTAGTTAAGCTGTGGGTATACCAGCACTGGTATGCAATGCCACAAAATGAAATGAAATTTCATCTGAAAGTTTTATTATGCTAATTTATGGATTTTATCCTGAAAACAACTCAATGTCACAAGACTGGCTACTGGAGTTCACTGCACACACCTTGCAACAGAAAAATAAAACAGAGAAGTGACAACACAGGTCCTCTCCATGCTCATTGAGAACCCTTTAAAGAACTTTCTCACAGCAAAATCCAAAACTAAACCTACATTTCAGTGGCTTCTATTATGAAATATAAATTGAGAAATATAGAGATATACTGTAGGTTAAGTTACATTTCTTCTCCAAATAAAACTAAATTGAATAGGAATTTTGTTTAAACTATGAAATTTTACTCTAATTAAATCTTTAGAAATATGTGTTCTTTGCAACAGAGTTTTGGAAACATCAGCCTAGATAATCTCTTTTAGACATATGTTCCCACCATAACCACACAACACAGGTTACTAATTACCCAAGAAGCAAATTTCATATCCCCACATACTTGATATTTTGTTAGATCAAAAATTAGCATCTTCAGATAATTTTACCTTTTCTTTTTGATTTTATGCATTGATTTAGTAATTCTATAGGATAATAATAAAGTCTAGAAGTACCTAGAATAAAACATAGGTCAGCTATCTCCTCAAGCCAGATGATGGGTTTGGTCACCTCTCACCATCTTATTGTGTAGACATAGTGCATCTGCTATGATATCCACAAGGAAAAAAGTTACATTCTCTATTTCAGCTGTTATATAGAGCCAGGCTTTTCAAACAATGCAGATAAAAACCACCAATCATTCGTCCCACAACTGAACCTAACAGTCTTTGAAACACTACAACTCTCTATCAACTGATGACACAGCTGCCTGCTTCAGAAGGGAAGGAACATTTGCAGCATAAAGACTACGCTAAAACAAGGGCTGCATATTGTGCAAATATCTGACTCAGGAGCTGGACAGTCTCAAGGTTCAAATTCTGGTTCAGGGATGGACTAGCAGGGAAATCTCTGGTAAAGGACTTTACCACAGTGAACATGAATTCTGTCTCTGAAAGGAGCATTAGAAAATTTTATGGAGTAATTTTGAAGTTAATAAAAAATAGGCAAACAACCCAGCTTAGTTCCTGAAATGTAAGGCTCTTTCCTTAGTTCATTACTTTTTGTTATTTTTTTCTTTTCTCCTTCCTCTTCTTCCTTTTGCCTCTCTTCCTACTCCTCCTCCTATTCATCTTTCTCTTCATCTTCATGTTATTATTTTTAGTAGTATTGGAATTATTCATGTTTTAGCAGTAATAGCAACAGTAGTTAGTTGGAATTATACTTTGTTTGTTTGTTTGTTTTTTGGCCTGGGCTGGGTTTCAACCTGCCACTTCCGGTATGTGGGGCTGGCACCCTACTCCTTTGAGCGACAGGCGCCACCCGAATTATATTTAGTTTTATTCTTCAGAAGTTTCTAGGTAAAGACATATTTTTTCTTATTTTTTTCTAGAAATCTATATACCTGAATTCAACAATATGAATATACTTCTTACTTTAAGAATACCTGTGGTATCAATAAGCTTTATTTCCTTTTCAAAATAATAAAGGAATCAATTTCATTTCATAAAGGAAAAGAAACACCATCTACCCAATCTAATTGACTTACTGTAGAGAACAATTTCCAGTGTGATCTGATTCCTGCACAAAGAGTTAAATTCATTCAGTATCCCTTTTCCTTTCATCCATTATGTTCCAGCCACATACTACTTTTCTTTCTCTTTCTGGACAAGTATCTAATGTTTTCAATCGAGATGTTTCTATTTTTGCTGTCTCTGTCTCTTTGTCTCTCTCCCGCTCTTTTTCCTTAGTTCTCAGTTCCTTTTACTTCTTCTCCTTCTTGTCATCTGGGATGTCCTATGCCCAAAATTCTATATGGAAGATCTTACACCAAATATTATCACACTGCAAAGAACTTCCCAATCACTGTAATGAATAAATCTGTAGCTCATTACATTATCTTTTTTATTTAGCATAACATTCATAACTATCTAGAATTAAAATATGTATTTATTTTATTTATTTATGTATTTATTTATTTACTTATTTATTTATTGTAGAGACAGAGGCTCACTTCATTGCCCTCGGTAGAGTGCCGTGGCATCACACAGATCACAGCAACCTCCAACTCTGGGCTTAGGCGATTCTCTTGCCTCAGCCTCCTGAGTAGCCCGCCACAACGCCCGGCTATTTTTCTGTTCGAACCCACCGGTATATGGGGCCGGCGCCCTACTCAATGAGCCACAGGCTCCACCCAAAAGATGTATTTATTTTACTCATATATTTGTGTTTGTCTCTGCTCAGAAATAGGCACGCAGCAAGAGGATGTGAATTGTTAGTCATACTCAGTACTGTGTTCCCAGTATGTGGACTAATACTTGTCACATGGAAAGTGCTCAATATAGAAATAACTAAATTAGTGCTAAGTAGGTCTATTAAGTATGAAGGAAAGGGAATCTCGGGTTTTTACTTCTTTTCCCTTCTTGAGTTCTTTTATCTTCTGTATCCTCTTATCTGCTGTGGAGTGTTGCCTCACCCTACTTGTAAGCTAACACCTTATCTGCTGCAGTTTCGTGGACATAAGCAGAAGATTTAAGATTTCTGAGTCAGAGACAAAAGACTCCATTACTCAAGACACAGCAAGCAGTGTGAACACCTTGTTTGCATCAGTGCCCCTTATTCATTCTCACAGAGCAACATGAAGAGGGCCAAATGACACCACACATGAAGCAGGATGCATTGCAGGAGACAACTTCGCAAAATGTAGAAAACTCACCTTCTATTGTGACTAGTAAACATGTTTTCCTTTTGCTCCAGGAGGATAAGTTGTTAGCCTACAAGTTCCTCTAACTTGTACACTTCAGCCCAGTGGCTGCTTTATGCTTTAAGGTTCAACCTTATTATGACTCTTCTGTTTGTTCTGAATGTTCCTAGCTTTCTCGGAACTCACTGTTTGATAATAGTGACTAAAGAAACTTAGACTATCCACCTCCAAAACAAGTATTCCCTGTCCAATCCCCATCCCCCGCCAAGCGGAGCACAGCCTCCCAAGTAGTTCAGGTGGCTGACAGTGTTTCTCGAGCTGATCTACATGTAACAGATGGGAGGTGGTCACGTAATACTTTTCAATGAGAATGGCCAACTGGTTATCTTCTGAAGCATTTCAAAATATTAAACTCAGCAGGAGAAATTAAAGCATCATTGCACTGAGAAAAAGCCCCTCATGTGAATAACTGTTACTGGTATTTGTCATAATCAGAATGTTCTGAATCAGCATGGCCCAATACATTGGAGCTAGAAATGTGCCTCCCATAGTTTGCAAGGCCAGCAGGCACAGTTTTTATCTTAGGCTCAGATTTGAAGAGGGGAGCTATAGTTCAGTAAAAACTAAGACATCAATACTTGAGCTGTCAACTTATCGAAACTGTTCAGTCAGGCTTTTTGCATAATTTATAAAGAATGTATGGGCTGATGTATAGTGAAACAATTTTCTTGCTTAATTTCTGCAAGAACAGGCACAACCATTGGTATTCAACAGAAATAGAGACATTATGTATTTTTACATAAATACATAATATGCAGAGATTCAGAAAGCCCTGGAATAGAATGGTGCATTCTGACTGATGCGATATTGGTGTTTCTATAATTACATCTTTCTAAGTCTTTGTGATTATAGAATATTTAGATGGCATTTATGATATTTATATCTATAGGCTGTAGTGCTATCCATGTTACTATACAGAGAAGATCATATTAAATTTATCTATTTAATCCTAAATTACACAGCTCATTCAAAGAGACATGTTTCCATGATGTCTGACATTTACATTGCCATTTTCATTTAATACATTCTCATGTGATGGTGACATACCATATTCCCTAAAGAAAAATATTACAATGTCAGTGTCTCCATTAATAGTAATCACAATGGAGTTTCTCTTGGATTACTGATTTCTACCTTTACTGTAAGGAAAAAGGACTAGCCTTAACCTATAGATTTAAAAATGAAGTCTCAGAAAGGTTATCTAATAATAGCAGTAATAACATTAATCAGAATATGATATCAGTAACATTTTAAAAGATTTTTATTGAGTGTTAATCATGTGCAGATATTATGCTATACATTTTATCTAAGGTATATGTTTTTGACTTCATAAGAAAAACATTTGAGGCGGCTATTATTTCTAATTTGTAGGTGAAAAAGCAGAGATTACAAAAGTTAAGTAGCTTATCTTAGTTTGGTAATGAGCTGAGCTAGAACATGAACTCATATTTGCCTGAAACTTCTCTGATGTATCTCCAACTGGACATTTATTTCATTGTGTTTGTTTTGAACAAAACCTCTTTGCTATGTTTATGCCCACTTAAGACTGGACATTAGCCTCAACCTCTAACCTCAATTCTCATTTGTCCTTAAGAACAGAAAAAACATTATTCTTTGTATAACCTAACTGGAGACTAATGCATACTTGTACTATCCTGCGGGACTGTCAAGTTAAGCTTCACTTACCTTTTGAAATGGACACCAAATTAAACTGAGTGACAAACAACAAATGCTAACTTCATTTACTGATAATAATGTCATGAATAAAGCTTTAAACTTACTAATGTTTCAATAAAATCCTGGAGACACAGTCATCAGTGTTTGAGATTGATTTTTTTTTCATCCTATAGGCAAAAATATATAATTTCCAATCTATAGAAAGTAAATGTCCAAAATGTATATACATATATGGGATAATTACCTTCCTTTTTGCAATGATGCAAGCAAGAGTTTTATTTTTTTTCTGGACTATGAGATTAACTATTTATAGCAATACTGAACGGATGTGATACATTTTATAGGTTGAAAACAAAGGCAATTGAGACATTCAGTTGTTGTTTTTTTTTATTTTCCTTGCTGATGGTGTTTGGGACAAACTATTTGAAAATGGGAGAAAAGAACATTTTCTGAGGTATTTTTGGAGCTATTTACTTACATAATTGTCTTGCAAAACCACAGAGCCACATTTATATGTCCTTCATTGTAGGAGATAACAGGGGGTTCATTTGACAATCAGACTATGAGAATTACATGACTAATAAAGAATTCCAGTGTACAGACCACTAGGTGAAGAACTCTAGTTCTCATCAGCATGATGTTAACATATGTCAACATATGTTCCCTATGGTTGGCAGACACAAAATGATTTTTCCCTGAAACCAAAAAGGAAAAAAAAAAAAAGTGGCTGTAAGTCTCCATACTGAAATATTGCAAAAAAAATTGCCTAATACTATGTATTTATAGCATGCACCTTTTACTCAGACAAACCTATTCAGTTGATTGAAAGTTTCTATTTCAATCATTTGTTGTATTTACAATAGATCTTTAACCATGGTATTTGGAGTGGTGCCCAAGATTCTTAACTATCTTCTTTCTAAAAACAAGTGTTACTCCTGGATTACTACGTAATTATGAAGACAAAGTGAGTATGAAGTTCTTGCACAATGCTGACACTTCCTCCTCAGCTTCTAGAAGTGAATGAAATCTCAGCAATTTTGAGAACCCACCTCTTCCTGGGTGATAATTATAACAAATCCGTCTTTGTAAACCTGCAGTTCAGACTTTTGGGATTTTAAGTGAACTCTGAGTGTCATTGATTCATTTCTTCCATATCTAGGAATCTAAATCACATTCTTTCTTTTTGGGGTTATTAATTGATAAACATTTATACCATAAAGAAAGATAAAATAAAAAGGAATAATCCCTGTCAACAATCTTATGTATCTGGAACATGAACCATTTGAGATCTGTACTTTATTTGTATATTATATATATTTTGTAAAACAGGAATCATACTCTTTAGATTTTTACTTTTTGATTCATCTATACATTGAAAGCATCTTTTTGTGTCAATGGGTAGGTTTTACTTCATATTTAAAAATGCTACATATAATTTCTGATGTGAACATACTAAAATTTATTCAATCATTCTCTTATTTTAGGACATTTGAGATGCTTCTAATACTTTACTTTCAGAAGCACTCACAGATATTTCTACAATAAAGTTCTATCTACACATTAGCATTCAGATATCTATTGGATGCATTTCTAGAAATAGCATACTGATTTAAATTGTTTATGCAGCGTATTTATCATTTGATATATGCTAACAGATTGACTGCCAATTTTGTCACCAACACCTGAGAAAAACGCCCAATGTTATCAATTCTTTGAAAGTTTTCAGTAATCTGTTAACCATGGCATCATTGTGTTTGTTTTAGTTTCCAATTCCATGATCATAGTATGTGATTATGTATGTGCTCCTTTATTGAATATATCATCCTTCACATAGTATGTGATATTAAGTATGTGCTCCCTTATTGAATATACCATCCTTCATTTTCGTTTTACGCCCTTTGCTTGTATTTAATTGATTTACTTAATGTTCAGGATATTTGTAGATCCCTTCCTTTATCTGAAATCCATTTTTATTTATAATTGGAGGTGTTAATCTAATTTTAATTTTTTCTTTTTTATTTTAACATGTGGTCTGTGATCCTGTTCTATGTGTTAAATAATAGATTACTTTGTATTGGTTTGGAGAATTATCTTTCTTATAAAAATGTCTCACATATACATGGGTCTGTTTCTGGACTCTTCACTGTGTTCTTAGTGATAAAAATTTTTCTGTGCCAGACCTGTTGAGTTGTATTTACTATAGTTTCATGTATATTTTCATATCTGTTTATACAATAACTATGCCTTGATTTTTTTTCTCCCAAAGAAATTATTGGTGATTTTGCTCACATTAACTATTTCAGAGAGCTTTTGAACTAATTTAACTAGTTCCACAAATGATTTGATAAGATTATTCAGTATATATTTGATTTTTTTTTTCTGAAATAAGTTCTGGAAACTCAAAGGCAATACAAACACATATAGATAAAAATTCTGCAAACCAGTATGAGAAAGTGGTACTAACTGGGTCTTCCCTTTAATACAGAGTATTGCAAAATGAAGAAATTTCAAATTGGGATTGGGATTTGGAGAATAGATGAAAACAATGATCTGTACAAAGGATGGTTGCTGGCTGAGGCCTCTTCAAATAAAAATGTGATAAACAGATAACTATTTTACCCAGGCCTCATGTGTTTATACAATTTTATACAAAACCTTATTTTTCCACGATATTTGATACGCTGCACCCTTCTTATTCGGCTTCTTTTTTTTTTTTAATGTCTGAATTGATGTGTTTCAATAATGGAGCAACTTTAGAGTAAGAAGGATACTTTAAAGGGAAAGAACAGCTGGAAAATTTGTGACTACAGTTTCAAATTTTATCTTTTCACTGCTTGTACTCACACATTCTAGTAGAGGCGTTACTGTCAGAGTTAAGCAAATATAGACCTAAAATATTCTTTTCTTTTATACTCTATATTTTCCTGGTGCCTACAAGCTCTTATCAAGAAGTATATTAGCTTATTTTCTGTTTTGATTTTTAATTTCCCTTTATTCTTTTTTTTTTTTTAATCATAGCTGTGTACATTAGTTCAATCATGGGGTACAGTGTGGGGGCTTCACATGCAATCTGAGATATTTTTATCAACATGATTGACGTAACATTCATGATATTTTCTCGTTTACTATATGAAAACATTTTTGATCCGTATTTAGAAGTTTTCTCCTGACCCTACGAATATGTACCACACATGTGATCTCACCCTTTGTCCCATCTCCCCCCACCCTCTCCTTCCCCTTCCCTCCCTCTCCCCTTTCTCCTGTGCAATAAATGGGTTGTAGCCTTCACTTGAATGATAAAGAATTTGTCTCATATTAGGGGTGTATGCATTGGATACTTTTTCTTCCATTCTAGAGATACTTTGCTAAGGAGAACATGTTCCAGCTCCATCCATGTAAAAATGAAAGAGGAAAAGTCA